>CM066033.1:861385825-861576494 GCA_033557465.1 Ichthyophis bannanicus | reverse complement strand
GCTTTTAAAGACCTTACTGTTAGAGAGAAGTTCTTCTGACAGCAGCGCTTTTCAGGCTGACACATCAGGAGCGAGACCTGCGTTCAAAATCCCACTACAGCATAGTTTTTTTAGTGGCTTTTTTTTTGGAAAAACAAAAACAATACAGAGAAACAAGCCTGGGCATGCTATAGGCAAAATAAATCGGTAACATGTGATTGGCAGAACCAAGAGAGCCTTTTCTGAGCAATGCTATTGGTGAATGTAGGAACATAGCCGTGGAAACATGTGTATTGGCAGGAAACAAGAGAAACTGTCCTGAGCATGCTATTGGTGAATGTAGGAAATGACCGTTTGTGCCAGTATGTTGTGGATTGATAGAAACAAGAGACCTGTTCTGAGCCTGGTTCCAGGTGTTCTGAGCAATGCTTCCGAGTGTAAGGATGTGTGTCCTGTGTGGGGAATCTTTTAACACAGAGATTCAACAAAAGAACAAATGGCTCTTTTTGGAACCCAAGAAGGAATTTCCAACAGGGGGCATCATAACATTAATTACTTTCTTAAAGATTTGTGATGCAGCGGCTGAGGGTTATCCAACAATTGTAACATCCATTTGAACAAACAGGAGAGTCCAGCAGAGTATGAACATGAACTAACAGAGATTGAATATTTTCCAGATGCTCAAAAAAGGGTTTGGACTCTCAATGAACATTGGGATTCAGGCATTGATTATTGACGTACCAGATGATAATGCAACAGATCCAACGGACATAGAATTATCTTATGCTGCCGGAGATGCCAGAAACAACCTGTTGTACTGGAAGAACTAGGATCAGCCGAGGTAAGAGAAGTCTGTATTTTTTTTTTGTAGAATGAGATAGTTCCACAAAGTTGCACACTGACAGTTGTTTTGTTTTTGAAGGGAAGAGAACTGAATCTCTGCTCCTACTGCTAGCAGCAGATAAGCATGCAATAAAATAAAACCAGGAGTCTTTTCAAGGATCCAAGCCAGGTGTAATGTGCGCATGCCTCAAGCAATAATCAAATTCACAATGGCTGAGCAAAGTTTTCTAGCAATACAACAACATTTTATAGACTTTTACTCAATTTCTAGGTATAGGAAAACATTTCATTGAGTTCCGGTACTCTCCCGTACCTGCCCGTACCCCTTCCATGGGTGCCGCGTACTGAATATGTTAATACAAATTATGTTCCTGCCCAGTGCCGCAACACCTGCTTACCCAATTCTAAGCACAATTACAATGGCCAGATCAAGTCAACTGGTTACTTTCACACGTCAAGGCCATAGAAGCACAATTTGTGCATGTAGGGGAGCAGGGCTCTGCAACTCATCCTGTCAGCAATCCCAATTTAAATCCCTTGCAGATGTAATTATTATCAGTAACTTTTAAACATGTTTTTCTGTATTTTTCCATCTTCCAGTTCTGCTTATCTAAGCTAGTTCAATATATTGCTATGTCCTCGCTGTATTCCAGATCTACAGGCAGATTGGGGCATGTTGCAAGTCCCATAGGCCTCTTCCAAAGGCTTCATTTACAGGTCACAGCTAGGCTAGGCTTGCTTGCTCATCTCAGACAAAGTTGGATCACCAGGCCTACACCTGCCACAGTCCCAACTTTGATTAATATCACCCGCATGTTAATAAGGTGTGAGAATCAAATCACATAAATACTAGGTAAAGGTATCACTCGGTGGTATAGGGTAGTAAGTTCACATAGCTAGTATCTTTGTAGCTGCCTTATGCTCTCCAAGGGTTATTAATAACTGAAGTTATCACTTCGCAAGCAAAGTGGCAAGAAACAAGGGAGCAAACAGAAGCAGACTAGTCCAAAGTCCATAGTTTGGCAAGAGTTTGGGAAAAAAAAAGAAAAAAAAGAAGAACTAAAGGATTAGAAGGATTCAGTTGCCATCTTTGTTGTGCCGGATCGTAAAGCTTCTGATTTAGACAGACCAGGCTGTCCATTCCTTCGTAGTAGGGGGTTTGTGGTCCAGTTCCTAAACACAACACAAAACTGTCAACAATTGGTGTGGGCCAATACCCACTCACTAGTAGTTTATTATGGAAATCAGTCTGATTGTATAGGATAGAATAGTTCAGTTCTTGAGGTCTCCCAAGGGACACTGATCATTCCCATCTTAGTTTTCCTCCAAACAAACGATATCCATACAGTCAGAAGTGTGGAGACTAGATGCTATTGCTCCAGCAAGTTCAAGACAACAAGTTCTGGAGGCGATAGAGGAAGTTGCCAACGGTGGCTTGCATAGCCGTTGGTGTAGACAAAGATCAAGGATCTAGAACACACTTTTGGATTGGAGAGTACAGCCAATGCCAAGTATATGAAGAATGATTTAAAACAAGGGTCTGAGTGACCTTCGGCTCACCAGTTCATGCTTTGTACTTATACAGGCTGCCCCAGGGGAGATAAGGCAAAAGTCATTTCAAAGCACTCCAAAGTCTGTTGCCAGAATAAAGCAATTAATAATGATTCATATATGGCATAGTCCTCTGGAAAAGTGGAGGAAACTGGTTGGATTTTCACAAAGGTCAGAGTTGATTGTAGATCCTTCAAGCTTCTGCCCGTATGTAAACCTACCAGCTTGTTGGCCAGGAGTAGGGCTGTAGATTCCAAAGTATCACTGTCCTCGGGGATGTCTCAATATTCTTAAAATATCATAGCATCAGGTTCTCTTAGGCTATTATTGCTTTCGTGTAGAGCAGTTCACTCTTTAGAAGAGCTAAAACAGTCTTATTCAGAGTATTTAAACACAGGTCTCTTAGAAGATTCATATTTTCTTAACACAACAACAGTCTCTTTTTCTGATGATTGCCAGTTTCTCTCCTATGATGCGAGGCTTACCTTCAGATAACCCAAACAGTCTTGAAACAGTGCAGTTTCTGAGGGACCAATAAGTCCTTAGGTCCGTGGGTCCTTTGTGTGTCGATAGGGTGAAGGTTGCAATGCGGACCCTCTCAGAGCGACTTTTGCCCCCCCCCCCCTTTTTTTGGTTTTTTTTGCTACCAGTAGTCCCAGTCTGAATCAGGTTCAAGAGCACGCTGCTTGCTTTCGCTTCCTTGTTCCCATTATGATGGATGCCAAGGGTTCAAATTTCTGACGACTATTTTACTGGCAGTTGGAGATTGACAATGATGAACAACCATAGGGTCCCCATCCAATGCTCAGCGGCTAACGTGGGTTAATCTTTCTTCTCACTCCTTTGATCCACACTGAGACTACCAGGCTTGAAAGGATGCAGGGGTGCAGGCAAATTGATGGGTAATCGATTTTGTACCCAGGTATGAAGACTCTGCAAAACAGAATTTAAAACCAATAGTTCATGTCTAATAATTTCCGATCCTATCTATCTCATATCTCCTTTTATTTCCTATACAATAGGCAGGGGTTGCCCATACAGAATCTCAAAAAGGGGAAACTCCTAAAGACTTACCAGGAGCTAAGTATATCCTAAGAAGGGCTATGGGAAGAACCTGGGGCAACTGTCAGATAAACCTCTTGGCAAAGTTTAGACAACTGAGATTTCAGGGTTCTATTCATACTTCTACTTTTCCTAAATTCTGAGATCTATAGGCAGTATGTATCTGTTAATATCAATATCTTGGGGCTATACTTAATGGACTTGCTTCCTAAGGTTATCCACCCTCATTATTTGTACAGGGTCCCATGTGCATGCAAGGTTGTAAGGGCATACTTGAAATCTGGGTACACATTTAGACAGGGCTCTTTTCCTATTGTTAGTGCTCTAGTGATGGGCTATCAGTTCAGCTTTCTGTGGTGAAGTTTCTGGGGCCAGGGCTGAGGACTCAACTACCAATCAGGGGTCACCACTGCATATCTAGCACAACAATGTCCATTGATGATGAAAACTGCCTTCAGCCACAAAGAAAGTCTGTTCAGGGTTCTCCATAGGGACATCAGTCAATCCAGGCGGCTTGAGAATTCCGTGTCCATAATTTCTAAACAGTCATGATCAGGGGATCAAGACCAACTGATAACAACATAGCAGGATTGAAAGCTTGACTGACCCTTCAGTTGTATCTGGGGTTTTCACACAACATACTCTAATACTTCAACATTCATAGATTTGTTTAGCTAGTAATTTCCTTTGTATTTTCATATTGGTTAGAACAGAGTGTGGTACAAGTAACTGAAGATTCTGTCTCAAAGGGATTTTTCTTTTAGTTTTTGCTTACTAGGAAGGCTGTAGCTGTAACAGCTTCTCAAATAAGGTCCAAGAGATTGAGTCAACACTCCTAGAACATTTCCTTGTGACTCATGAACATAGAGACTGAAAGGTTTTCTGGACATCTGTAGACCCAGAATTGGTGACAACATCAGAGTGTTTTTTTTTTTTTTGTTTTGTTTTCAAAGGATCAAAAGGCTGCATCCTGTTCAAGTCCGCATTCCAATGCAGACTTTTCCATTCCTTTGATAGCTTGATACAAACGGTTTTTTGCTAGCAGCACAAAATTGGGGATCCATATACAACATACTCTGTGGCACCCAAGAAGGCTCTCACTTGCCTCCTGGTGGTTGGGGTAGGAATACTGCATACAGCTGCTTTGCGTTCTGGTAAGGGTTCCAGGCGTCGAATTCCGCTGGACAACTGGAATCCTAGGTATTTAACTTGTTTGGCATAATTGCACCTTAGCTCTTGAGACTTTGTATCCAGCCTCATTAAGAGGGTGCAAAAGTTCACTGGTGGCTTGTAGACATTCACTTTCTGAGTTGGTGGTTATGAGCAAGTTGTCCACATATTGAAGTAGAATTTTTTTCTTTTTTTCTTTTTTTTCTCTGGAGTTTCTGGATAACTTGTCAAATCTTTTGCTGAGTGAGCTTAGTTCTTGAAGAATCCTTGAGGTAATCTTGTCCAGATGAGTTGGCCCCGCCTCCTTGTAGTGGGGTCTTGGGCTAAGCGTATGCAGGAAAAAAAACATCTTTTTTAAGTCCAGAATGATGAAATGTATAGCTTCAGCAGAGATCAGTTTCCAGAGAATATAGGATTTTGGTACCATTGGTTGTATAGTTTCAGCTGCATCATTCATTCTTCTTCTTAGATCCTGCACTGGGCGTTAATCACCTGTCCCAGGGCTTCTTGACTGGCTTGAGGGTGACAATGGAAGGGGCTATGTTCTTTGCTAACCACTTACTCTATAGCTACTATCCTTCTCCTACTAGAACATTGTGCTTGGTTTATTGTTTTATGACTCTGCAATCAAGTACTCTCCCCCTCCTCCCCTCCTGGGGTGGAGTCAAGATACGGGCATTCACTTCTCTAATGTCCTTCTTTTTCTATAATGGGCGCACTCACACCCAGTTTTTTCCACTTCCGCTGCTGCTCCTTTAATTAGGAAAAACCTCCTCCCACATCATTCGACTAAAATATGCAGCAAAAAGATCTGTTCTCTTTTTCCATCTTACAATTTTTACATTCTCTGTCCTTCTTCAACAATCCACACACCCTCTGATCAACTTTCATTTAATATTATGCCCGCAAATTCATCCAGTTCTCTATAATTTCTGTCCATTAGTTCAATCAATCCTAAAACTTCTCATGTGTATAATGCAGTTTTTTCAGTTCTAAACAAGTCTGGTCAGCTGACTTTCACTTCTGGTCCAGAGGGGGTGCACATCCCCCTGCTGCGGAGGTGGCTAGCAAACTAGGGAATCTGCAGGGTGGATTTCCCCCCCCCCCCTCTCCTGGGTTCTGTTTCTCCTAGCAACGCTCTATCCAGGAGGTTGATTTTTTTTTTTTTTAAGATCTACTTCTCTGCTGTGGGCACATTAGTTCACACCTACCGGGGGGGTGACATCATCAGTGGACTGGGCTCCATCCCCCCCTTAAGCACTCTGAAGGGAGCTACTTACAGAGAGAGAGAGAGAGAGACGAGACAGGATATCTAGAGATTCTGGGGCAAAATACTAGCAGAATTTCACATAGCATTCCTGATTGGGACAGAGACATTTCATAGTCTTCAGTAAATCCCTTACTGAAATTCTTGATCATACTTGAAAAGACACTTATTATTTCTGTAAACATAGGGCAGGCAGGAAACACTTAGATTGAGCACATACATCCATTATGCTTATTGCAACTTATTCCAAACAGGAACAATTTAGATACAGTTCTTAAAATATCTTATAGAGAGAACTATAGCTATCTGTTACGTATGACTAGAATTAAATTTCTTTAGCAACTAGCTGCCAGCCGTAATCAGCATGTCATGTCTCTGCAAAAGAAATTATTATTTTTTTAGTTCAGAAAGCAAATATTCAAAAGACATTCTGGATACTTCTCCATAGCTGTGGTGGTTATCTAAAATGCATATACACCCTCTTTTTGTTTTGTTTTTTTTAACACTAAATGTCCTTCTATCAGGTGCTTTGCCACAGTATATCAGGAAATAACGTCTTGGAATTTTAAAAAAATACAAATGAATTTAATCTTGAATTGTAAAGGTCGTCATTAGTCACTAGTACAGATTTCAAAGATAAAATCCTAACACAATTTTCTTATTCACTCAGAATTTAACACCATTCATTCTCAGGTTGCAATCTGCCGTTAGTTTTTAAAACAACAGATATACTTCCTTTATTTTGAATAAACAAGAGAGACTGCTCAATCAGGAACGGCTGTCTCTATCCCTAGTCGCTGTGTGAGCCACACCCCTCTCCGCTCACTGGAAACGAAATCACAGTTTCACAGAGACATGCTAGCAAGAATCATTTAAAAAACAGTTTACAGAGCTCCAATGAGGTTAATTCGACCTTCAAAACTCAAATCCTGACTAAATATTCCTATCGAATGGTATATAATACTAAGCCTAACCATAGCAGAAAACATTACTATTAAAAAACATATTGAATAAAACAGGTACAATTTGCCTGAAATAAGCACAAACTAACAGCATTGAGATTTAAGCCTGCACAGGATTAGAAAGACACTGTACATTCTTTCCTCCAGACACGCCCCCTGGTCAGTTTTTCACACACTGTGCAGTAAGAAAGCGAACTGGTCAGACCTGCTTTCTTGATTTCTAAAAATGACTGTAGGTGTTTTTGCGTCTTCTTTCTCTGCTTTATTAATACAATTTCTTAATCAGTGAACTGTCACACAAATTACTCAACAGAATAATCTCACATTTATAACAGAAGGGGAACTCGCAGTTTCAACAGATAACAAAAATCAAATACAAACAGTTAGGACGGACAATACACACCAAACGCTATTCCTCCGTTTCGCGACCTAGACGCAGTCACCCGGCTAGGAACTGCGCTAGTCCAGAGTCCACTCTTGCTTGGTCCGTGCTGCCAGGCCTCTCATTCACACTTCATTCACACAGTCATGCTAGCAACGTATCTCAGAATGCATTCCTTTCTATCTATTCTGACTAGTCTTATCCAATTTCCCAATTACAAGAGACGGGAGTTTCGCCCCGCGAATTTCTCATGCAGGGTACTCGATCCCGGTCTTCGGAGAGGTGATCATGCTGTCTTACCAATTTCCAATTTTCTCGAGATTACAAATTCCAAGTTCCTGTCTGTTCTGAGTGAGTAGGCTAAATCATGATTTTTTTTTAACAGCTGTACCTCGCGAATACTCATGCAAGGATTTTCAAACAAAGACTTAAGTCTTACCAAACAAGAAGGACGATGGCTTCGCCTTGCGCATACTCATGCAAGGGTAATAGGACCGTCCTTGAGAGGGGATCAGTGCTCTCTCATTACCAAATTCCCAAATTCCAAGTTCCAAGTTCTCGAGATTACAAGTTACAAGTTTCAAATTCTTACCAAAGTTTCACAAGTTTCAAACTGCAGTTCTAACTCATCTGTCTAGACAGGTTTTCAAAACTATACTTACCAGATCTGGTTCCCAAGCTTCTGAGTTGGATCCTGGACTCCCCCGTGTCGGAAGTAGTTGGCCAGCTGGACTCAGTGCCTGCCGAGGCCAGGCAGAACCCCCTCCGATTCAAGAGGATCGGTGGGCCCAGGGAAATTCCCCTGCGTCGGATTGGCATGGTTCCAACTGGACCAAACTTCAAGGCGAATTACGTGGATTTATTCACTTGAACACCATCCACCACTCGCACTTCCAGGCCAAACGCACCAAGAAAATGTAGCAGCAGATAAGCATGCAATAAATAAAACCAGGAGTCTTTTCAAGGATCCAAGCCAGTTTAATGTGCACATGGCTCAAGCAATAATCAAATTCAAAATGGCTGAGCAAAGTTTTCTAGCAATACAACAACTTTTATAGACTTTTACTCCATTCTAGGTATAGGAAAACATTTCATTGGTCCCGGTACTCTCCCGTACCTCCCGTACCCCTTCCATTGGTGCCGGTACTGATATGATTATCCAATTATGTTCCTTCAGTGGGCTCAACACCTGCTTACCCCCCTTCTAGTCCCAATTACAATGGCCAGTTCATCAACTTGTTACTTTCACACCTCTCAATGCCATAGAGCCAATTTGTGCATGTAGGGGAGCAGGGCTCTGCAACTCATCTGTCAGCAATCCCAATTAAATCCCTTGCAGATGTACTTTCTTATCAGTAACTTTTAAACATGTTTTTCTGTATTTTTCCATCTTCCAGTTCTGCTTATCTAAGCTAGTTCAATATTCTTGCTATGTCCTCGCTGTATTCCAGCTCTACAGGCAGATTGGGGGATGTGCAATTCCCATAGGCCTCTCCACAAGCTTCATTTACAGGTCAAGCTAGTTAGGCTTGCTTGCTCATCTCAGACAAAGTGGATCACAGGCCTACACCTGCCACACTACAAGAGCTAGAGGAAGTACAGGCAGTCAATCTATGCTGTTTGTGCTTTCTCTGTACATATCAAAGGGAGGCGTTTGATGTCATAGTTAACCAAAAGGACAACTCAAAACCTGAAGAATAAGCACATTTAAATCTGTTATACAAGCAACAGTGTGCTGTATTATCAAGAAATGCTGGCAGGATTTTATGCATAGAGACTGTGCAGCTTGTCTAATACACGCTCCAGGGCAAAGACATCATGATTGCCTGACGGTGGCGGGCACAAGGAATAAAACAGAAAATCTATAAAACTTGTAACAGGTTGTGCCTTAGGACCTATTGTAAATGCTGCCATGATTGTTGGTCATAAAATGAAAGCAACTGAACTAGTTTATGAAAAATTGAATTTTTTGTTTGAACTCATCAGAGATTGTAATACCAAGCAGAAATCCAGGACAACTGCTCAATATTTTGCTTAGATCAGTGGCAGACTGTGATATGGAGCTAGTGGCAGGTTTAATCTGTGAAAAAAACACCAGGGGGTTATGTTTACTAAACTGTCTTAATGTTACCCGGTGTTAGGGGCATGTTTACTAAAACCCCGCTAATGTGCGGGCCGCGCTAGTGTGCGGGTGCCATATAAGGAGTGGGCATTTCTTCCTGAAAAAGAAAAACCGGGATTTACATATGCGCTAAGGTGCGCGGCACCCATGTGCGCCCCGCACATTAGCGCATGAGAAAGCAGCGCGGGAGGCATAAGTGGCGCGCTGATGTGCAAACAGAAGAGCAGAGCCACAGCACAATGGTGAAGACACCTACCAATGGTGCAGGAATCAGGGGTTCAAGCCCCCAAAGTGCCCACTGAAGACAGCTAGCTGAGGCATTACTTTATGAGCCAGTGTAATAGTGGGCAGCATAAGGCGGTGCGCTGATGGGCATAAGGCGGCGTGCTATTGCATTAGCAGGCTCATATTAATATTGGGCGGCATAAGGCGGCACGCTGATGTCCAAGCACAGGAACAGAACCACAGCACAATGGTTAAGACACTGACCAATGGTGCAGGGATCAGGGGTTCAATCCCCACAGTGCCCAATGAACAAGGCTGGCTGAGGCATTACGTATTATGGGGAAGATTGCTTTAGGAGGCATTTTATGTTTATTTTAATTATCACTACTTGCAAACGCACTCTCAAAGCATGTTAACATAAGGCGCCCCATAAGGCACATTTTAAAGTGCACTGTCCGCCAAGGCACCCTAGAATGTTGCTTAAAGGGGCGCTTTATAGGGTGCCGTATGAGGTACCCGCAAGGTCAGAGTACTATTTTTTGATGGTAGCACTGTGCAGTTCAAGGAATGAAAAGCATAAGTAGGTGCGCTGACATGCAAGGAGGAGCAGCAGTGGAGCACAATGGTTAAGGCACTGACTACTGATACAGGGGTCATGAGTTTGCTCCCCAGGGTGCCTAATACATAAGGCTGGCTGAGGCATCAGCTTTGCAATGTATGTTTTGTTTCCTGCAGCACTTTATTTTTATTTTATTAATTGCTGCCAGCAAACACGCCCTCACGTGCCGTAATTGAAAATGCCGTATAAGGCACCCTATAAGGCACTCCATAGGGCACATTATAAAGTGCACTGTCCCCCACGGCACCCTAAAATGTCCCCTATAGGGCACCCTATAAGTTGCTCCACAGGATAACGTATAGTGCACCTTATATGGATGGTAACCATAAGGTAACCTATAGGGAGCCCTATAAAGCGCCCTCTGAGGCACCTTATGGGTACAGTACGATGAGGGTGTTTTGTTGCTGGCAGCAAAAATGTACATTAATAAGAGATAATGCTTTGGGCAGTCATATCAAACAACCCCACTGTGGGTTTGAACCCATGATCTCTGGCTTTACAGGCAGTGAAGTAACCATTGGGCTACAGCTCTATAACTGCTAGCAAGCCCCTGGCTGGCTGCAGAGAGCCTGCATGTCACCACACACAGACAGTCTGCTGTGGTCAGCTGGATAGGGTTAGCCCACCCGTACCCATGATGCACTGCACATGCAAATCAGCTGTCCACAGAGAAACAAAAGATGGGATATGCACCCCCACAGCACCTGGGCCTGGTAGGGGGAAGTGACCATGTGCACCCCCACAGCATCTCGGCCTGGTAGGGGGTACTGACCGTGTGTTTTACTGGCACAGAGTAGCTACACACCGTCACATTGTGCAGGTACTGTGCTCACCCTGAGGGTGTGGTGAGGCGCCCAGCACCAGGTCCACAGCACCTTCCATAGCTGAATGAAGCCATGCCGGAGGTCCAAAGCAGTGTTAAATTGTGAGATAGGTAGTTTCTACAGAAACACCTTGGATATTTTCCTGTCTCAGTCAGGTGTGTAGCCCTTCTGGACCCCCAGGTAGGCCATGCACCACCACTCTCTCCCCCTCCCCAAGGGCCAAGGTTGGCAAATTGGGCCTCCCATCAACAGATCCACTTTCTACCTCCCTACAATGGTGGCAGTAGAGGGGACCATCAACCCCAGCCCTGCAGGAGAAGCAAACAGACACCCTATAGGGCAATCAATGCAGCTCTGTACATAACCATAACACAATAGCAGACAGACATTAGGCCTGTATATGCTAAGCTGCAACCCACCACTATCTGATATTCTCCTGCAGCAAGCCTTCAGCCACTGCACCCTGCAAGGCACTCCATCAAGACACATACCAGCTGCAAACAGTCTGTTAGTTAGTCCATAGTGCATGTTCCTGGTGGAAATGCATGCACCCAGGACTTGGATGGCAGCACACACAAGCAGATAAGTCAGTGACTGGGCCCCAAAAGGAAACCCATACATATCACATGAGAAAAATACTATATAGCACTATGGGGGTGCCAAGCCATGCTGTGGTCACTGCACAGTCAGGGTGAGAGTGATCTTCCAGCAGGACATACTGAGGTCACCCTGTTTATGTAGGTGGTGGCCGGGCACTAAAATGTCCCAGTCAGTGCCCCATGCCCTGTGCAGATGCACCCTGGCCAGGCCACCCTGTCCGGCCTATACCCATCGTACCTTGCTCCTCATTATGCACATTGGCAGCCCAATACTGGCAACAGTGCTGGCAGTGTGGGCTGTGGAAGGTGTTTGCAGCCACCACACACTGGATAGACAGACATCCACCCCCACACCTATGCCAGCATTGTGCTACTATAGAGGAGTTCAGCAGCCATACCCACCACACCAGTCCTGGGCACAGTACAGGCATGGATATGGTACGCAATACTGTTGGGGGTCACTCCCCAGGGTGGTAAACACTGTCAGAGACTAGACCTGAAGCACACACCACAGACATCAGAATGATTGTTATGATGGAGCTCAATGAGCAAACTGTGCTTAACGTAGGAATTGCTATCTGCCAGTAATCTTAGGAAACGATTGATAGCTGTGTACCGTATACCCAGGTGTAGGGTGGCATTGCTAAGGTATGCAAGTGCTAGTTTTGGGAGATGCAGGCAGGGCCCAATGTCCTGCCTCTCCAGGAGGCATTGGCCAATGGGGCCTGTGGGTGTTGTGGGTGTGTGGGTGTGTCTGCCCCTGTTGGCTGCTGCTTTACAGCAGAGGTTCCCAACTCCAGTCCTGGTGTGCCAAACACTGTTCGGGTTTTCCATGCTGTCCCTCATGAATATGCATGAGCTACATCTGCATACCATGGGGGTGGTGCAGAACAGGCATCTGTATTAGAGGCAGCATGGAACCAGAAAGGTGTTTGGCCCTCCAGGACTGCATTTGGGGACTCTGCTCTAGGTAATGTGCCTGTGTATGGTGTATGTGGTCGGTGGGGTAAATATAGGCGTATTAACCATGCGTATGTTCTCAGCAATAAAGGTTTGTCCTTACTATCACGGTTTAGTAGTGGGAAAAATATGTGGACTGGATTGGCAGTAGCCCCAGCTGGGATTTGAACCTGTAATCTTTTGTTCTTGCACACACTGTTTGTGTGCACTGCACCACCATGTTGCCACAGATATGTTGCACTCCCTGGGGAGTCCATGACTGTACATCTGACAGAGCCTGTCTGTTGCAGTGGACGGTGCCAGCCTGCACAGGCCTAGGCCACTGTCTGCTGTGGCTAGCAGCCACTGCCCCCTCCACCACCTGTAGCCTTCCGCCATCATGCTGACATGTCCTCATCTTGGAAAAGCATATGACCTGATTGAGTTGTGGCACTCCAGGACTGCATTTGGGGGACTCTGCTGTAGTTAATGCCCATTGTTATGGTGTGTATGCGGTGTAGGGTAAAATATAGGTGTTTGAACCATGCTTATGTTCTCTGCAGTAAAGGAGTGTCTTTACTATCTCTGTTTAGTGGTGGGTAAAATGTGGGGACTGGGTTGGCAGGAGCCCCAGCTGGGATCTGAACCTGTGACCCTCTGATCCTACAGGCACTGGCTGTGTTTGCTGCACCACACTGTGGCCACAGAGACAGTGAAGTCCATGGAGATAGGAAACCTGGCCGAACGAGTCAGAAACCCTGCTCTGCACAATTTTACTGTGGGCTCATTCACCTTGTATGGAGACAAAAGGGCAAATAAACCTCAAAAATGACCTCAGAAAAAGGGGAAAAAAACATAATCCAGCTGGCCAATAGTGATATCGATGGGCAACATTAAAAAACACTCTCAGGAAAGCTCCAAAACAAATGAAATGATTTTTGCAAGGGTCTACGGAGCCCAACAGAAACATAAATAAAAAATCCATGTGGGGATCAAACCCACAACCTATGGTGTTATAGCACATGTCTGTAACCATTATCCCAAACAACCACTATGAACACAAAGCCAAAATAGTACCTCAAAGGGAATGTGTGTATGGGAACCTGCAACACCCAGTGATGTGGCAAACGCCTGGCAGATAGACAGGTGGCACCGTACAAGGATGTGAGCACAGGTGGGCCATGGATATGACCAGTAAATCATTAAATACAAGTGTCAGTATGATCAAGCAGCATCCGAGACATACGTATGTAAAACACATATCTTCATTTTGGTTATTCATCACAGATAGTGTAGATACCGCCATCATAATACCAAGGTGAGTGGATCCCAGGTGAAAGACCAAACAAACATTTAGCAGGGCAGCAACCCACATCCTATGTAAAGATCACTGGCACCTCTACAAATGAGGGCAGGAGAGATAATGTGCATCAGTTACATGGTGGGCATTATGCATTTGGCCCCCACACACCACATGCTGCTGCATGCCTCAAATGTGTTACCTACATATGAGTGCATGTAGACAGTAGGCGGTGCATGATGAGGGCCCAACACACAGCAATCATAATCTGTACCTGAAAACATATCTATCTGGCAACACAGGAGACACACAAATGAAAACAGCATATGTTGTTAAAATGTTGAAAGTTTAAAAACACATGTGGAAATTGATGTTACAGCTGCCAAATAATGCCTCATGTAGGAATCAAAGCTACAACAATGTAACCATAAACTATGGTCAAATGCACAATGAGGATATGCCAACAGGTAGCAGAGGCACATGAACACAGAAACCAATACAAAAAAACAACCTGCAGAAACATGCAGAGATAACACTATGCAGAAGGTCCCCTGCACTGTTTGGTGTGGATACAGTGTCTGTACACATATATCACAGCACATGGAATGCACAATTGAAGGACGACAATGGGCACTCACACTGCGACACTCCAGATATAATGGGGCAATGTGAGTGTCGTTACCTCAGGAGATAAATAGGAGTGTGCAGCCATGCAATGCAAGGTTTGTAAATCCATGTTGAGCGTCACGTCTGTACAGTAAACAAACACAAGAACCAGTAAATAGAGATGGAAAGTAAGGGAAAACATTTTACCGTAAACCACACAGAAGCCATATTGCTACATGCTGTGTTTCCCCAAGATAGTTAGTCATATGCACATGCACTGTGTACGTCTCAACATGATACAGTGATGCCACACATGCACGAAAACACCCTTGGTCAGTGAAAACATCAATCTAAGCTGTTGGTGTGCAGTAAAGCGTTGTTATGGCAAAAACTGTATCATGTCCAAGTGGAGAGTAGGTGGACATAGACAACAGGACCTCTCCATCGCACCCCCTATGCCACACGCATGGCTGTATGCTTGTGTTGAACCAAACAGATGAGAGTATCCTGTGTTCAATGTCACGCAATGGCCAAAACACAACAGCACAATGTTTGAGGAATGTACAACATATACCGACAATGTCAGTCCCTGCTGCACACGTGTGGACCAGTACACAGTGTCCAAAGTGCAAAGGGTGTCTGCAATCCAACAAGTCAGGTGAAGAGTGTCCTTGAAACCTTGGCATGCATAGTCAAGTGTCACATCCCAATATGCCACAGTACTGAAAAGGTCATGTGTGTCTCCTGCGATGAACACAACACCCAGCAAGAGCACGGCAGCAACAGTGTGTTGGACAGGTCTGTCATGGCCAAAGTACCACACCAACAATGATACTGTCCATCCTAGGCATGTGTCCCACTTGCAGAGGTCAAACATCCTATGGCACCATTTTCCCAGGGATAGTTCCATGGTGGCGTGTCCCCCAACAGGTGGATGATGGCTATACCGGATGCACTCCAGTAGATATGTCCGGTTTGTTCTCTGCCCTGTGTCAGAAGAGGAGAAATAATGTATTGGTATGCTGCTTGCAACATCAGCACAAATTGCAGAAGGTCAAACATGAATATGCACATAATAAAATGACACACAGGCAAACATAACATGATCACAACACAGAACACACTGCATGTTGGTCAGATTTGGAATTGGAACCGCAGACACGGCTGTCACATGGATATGTTCATGTCCATGTCCATGCCCATGTTACACAAGCGTATCACAGCTCCACCCCATGTGCATCAGCGTTTGTGAACAGAGAGTCAACATGAAATATCTCTGAAACAAACCGTAAATCATTAAAATGTAAAGCCTGATGTCATTCCCCCCCAAAAAAGGTGCAACCTACCGTGTACGTGCAGCAAGTGTATGTCTTGGATTCCCTGAGTCACTCAAAGGCCACAGCATGTCACAGTGAAGGGAGATGATGCCATCAAAATGTGTAGAATCACCATGTCACCATGTCAAGCCTCTGTTGATGCATGTCCACATTATGGCGATATCTGTGATAAAAAAATGCTGTTCAACAGTTGTATGTTACAACAGAAGACACAGTTCTGCTCAGCACACCTAACATATGTCCACAATGTTGAAACGGTAAACACCAGTAAGGTAGAGATAGGACAGTCACCACCAACCCCCAGGTGTGCAGACCCCTCACACCACATGTTAATGTAAAATGCCTGCACACTGTATAATCACACAGCCAACCCAAAGAAACACACCCACACAGTATGCTAAGGTGAGCATGTCAGCAGTAGCATACGGCTGCTATGTGCACAATTGGAGATTGGTGGACCTAAAGGCCCTGTGAAATACAATGATATACTGGTGTTGGCTGATGGTACAATGTCTGGGAAGGGTGTGCGTGTAGACAACACCAAAATACCTAGGACCCCCACATACATGCAGCTCTGTTGGACGTGTTACAGAGACAGTGTTGCAGAAGACAAACTGGACACGAACACATGGGGATATGTGTGCCAACAGCAAGATAAAGGTTATGGTGGTGCAAGTAAAAGATGTGAACAACAACATATGTACAATATGACACATCACTGAGGACATATGTTTCCCCTGACTGTCGTCACAGACAATGTAGCTGTAGGACCACCTACCCCAGACCACTGCATGTTGGATGACCTACAGTCACCTGCCAATGCACCACAGAACCAGGAGCTGCAACAAGTATGTCCTGTGGATTGGTAAACACAAGGGAAACATACATATGTCATGTTCTAGCTGTGCAACACACACTGCACCTTCCTGTGCACAGCTCACAGACCCCCCCAAGATCCTTTACAGACTGACTGTTCACCATCACACTGTACAGATCTCTGTCATGTGAGAGTTAGCTCTGAAGTGTGTTTGCCAAACTACAAGGGTCCGTACTCTATCTGTCCCCTCCCACACCTCTGTGTTGCCATACAAAATGGTGAACAGAAGTGTTTTCTCACTACCATGTCCCTGCATCACTCCAAGGCTGCAGTAATATCCTGTGTCCCCCATATCTCTCCCAATGCCCCTCACTGTGTGTTCTGGTGTCTCAATGTCGTCTGCTACCCCGCTGTCAATTCCTGTAACACACGGAACTATGCAGGGGCACCTCCCTTATCCTCTGTCCATATACATTTCCTTGGTGTGTATATCTCATACCTTGACTTACATTAACTACATTTTACATTAATTTACATTTCTATGTTTCTATTCTAAAGGTAGAAAGTGGACTGTTGTAGTTGTTGTTATGGAAGGACAGACTAGATGGGCCTTGTGGTCTTTTTCTGTCATCATGTTTCTATGTTTCTATTCTAAAGGTAGAAAGTGGACTGTTGTAGTTGTTGTTATGGAAGGACAGACTAGATGGGCCTTGTGGTCTTTTTCTGTCATCATGTTTCTATGTTTCTATGTTTCTATTAACAGCTGTGTGATGATGATTTGCAAATATATATCTCAACCGCTGAGTTTTGTCTGCTAAACCACACCCCAATGTGTGTATGTGACTGGACCATGATGGCTGCATGTTACCCTACTGTGTGAAATTGATAATGGCAAAGCATGGATAGCCTATATGTCCACCTAACCCCCCACCCCCCATCAGAGCCTCTATGTGTATGTGGACATAACTCTCCCTCCCTAGGGTCCTCAATGAGTTGTTGTCTTGGACCGCACTCTCCTCCTCTACACACCTTCCCAGCTTGTATGTGAGTGCTGTGTTAGATGTCTAGATGTCATCAGCTAGATTTGCCCTCTTCCCCTGAAAACACCACTGAAGCCCAATTCCACCCCCATATGTAGCCCTCAGCTTGCCTACTGTAACCTACACCTTGCTGATCTGCCCTGAATAATCTCTGTCAGTGTGTAAATATGCAACACTGCACTGCATGGCTATTATACATCCCACAAAATGAGGACAATAATACTCCACCTGGCTGGACATCTCACAGGTTCCCTATCCTTACCCACATCCATGTGAGGGCTTCGTGATGACCTTTACATTCAGGCACACTGTGGTGTTGCAGTAATTTCCATTAAGGATATTACATACCAGTAATCCAAATACTACTGATAATGTATATATTGCTACATAACACATGCAGCGCCATACAAAAATGACTAACACACAGACCCTGCACATCAAAGCATACCAACCTCACAATCAGCTCAAAACACTCAATGAAAATACACACATCTAGACAACTGGCCCCATCCATAGCCTGCTCTCCCACTGTTAACACCATACCACATGCCTTCCATCTTGCTGCACCCAAAGTATAAAAACTAACTACGTGTGGCTGCACATTAGCCCCTATCACATGCAGCCACATACCAGGTATATCAGCCCAAAACCTTCCCCAAGCTTAAAATGCCACACACACATAATTCACCTCCACCTGCTGTTGTGCCATGCCCACATCTAAAGTGTATCATACATGAGTAGATTTGAAGCTGGTATGTCTAGCCAGTCTCAGTTACATGTCAGTGCAGTGCTGCATCTTACTGATATCGTAATTCAAATGCAAACTATTATTAGCAGTACACACATATTCAAACAAATGTAGGTATGAACATATGCAGTACTTACATGAGAAGAGCTCCGCAATCAGCTGCCACCTGACTGCTGTGCCCTCACGTGTGTCACCATGGGCACGTGCAGGGGGGCACGTAGGGTCATCCTCCAGATCCTCATTAATATCAACAGGGATATGGTGCCTGAGAGCAATGTTGTGCAGGATGCAACAGGCTATAATGATCTCTGCCACAGTCTGTGGTTTGTAATGTAAGGCCCCGCCTGTCCTATCCAGACACCTGAAGCAACTCTTAAATACGCCAAAGGTAGGCTCTATGACAGAGCGGCTGGTGGCATGGGCCTCATTGTACCTCCTCTCTGCACGTGTCCGCGGTTGACGCACAGGGGTCAGCAACCAGGGGTGACACCCATATCCTGCATCACCTGTAAAACAGAAATGTGCGACGTTAAAGCAGGAGCTCATGCCCACCCAAACGGACACAGGTATATATGTGCAACACAAATGCATAACACGACCAGACATAAACATATGACATCACATGATGGGACATCACAACTATGCATCAGGGTGTGAAGGTCAGACAGACACGACAAGGGGTAGGTGTACGGATTGGAAACAACATAATCTGTAACCACGACACAAATTCTAGCATCCATTCAACTATCATCACAAAGCTCCATAGCAAGGTGGAGTTGGAGGGCACCACCCCCCCCCCACCTTATATCACACAAAGACAGATGACATACCCACACAATGAGGGATACACCTCCAAGACAGACATTTGCACATATGGTTAGTCACATGAACAGCATATGCACATCAGAAATGAGAAATACACACCCAGCAATAGAAAGTCCTCATACTGTTCTGCCTCAAATTGTGTGAAAAATGCCGAGTGATGCAGGATATAGGAGTCATGGGTGGAGCCTGCAAACCTGGGGACCACATTCAGAATATGCATATTTGCATCACATACAACCTGAATATTCAGGGAATGATAGTGTTTGCAGTTGCGGAACACTACCTCCCTGTCTCTAGGTGGGACCAGGGCAACATGTGTGCAATCAATAGCTCCCATCACATGTGGTATCCTGGCTAACGCCTCAAAGGCCTGGTTCAGGGTCTACCACTGTTGCCTAGTGTGGGGAATGGCAATGTAATTCCCCACCCGGATGACCATGGCATGCAGTACTTGGTGGAGACAGCGTGAGAAAATGGGGCGGCTCATTCCACCCACTGCGGCCACAGATGACTGGAAACAGCCAGAGGCAAAGAAATGTAGGGCACCAAGGAGCTTGACCAAACCTGGTATGGCATTTGACCGATAAGTCAGGGGCTCGAGGTCACTTCTTAGATCCTCATAGAGCTCCCTAATAGCCTCCATGCTCAGGCGGTAGGGGGAGATGACCTGGTCCTCACGCATGCCTTGGAGCTGGGCCCTGGGCCTGTAGAGACGAGGCTGGCGAGCCTGCACCTCAGCACACCTCCTGCGCCGGGCCGGCACAGCCCTGCACCATGCCGGCACAGCCCCTGCCTGGCCTGCCCCCACAGCTGCAGGTCTGTTTTGCAGTGGGCTACACCCATGTCCTGAGCCTCAGCCTCATAGACACCATCTCCCCCATCAGGCAACTGCAGCCCCTGCTCACTTCCCTCTGCAACCGCAGCAACCACGAAGGCCGCCATAGACTCAACCTGTCCAACCTCTCTACAACACTCAAACACAGATAGTCACCTCACTAATGAAGCCACACACCATTCACACCACACACACAAACACACACACATACACACACACAGCCAGCCACACAATCCAAACAACACTCACAAACACAGCCACTACACACAATATACCTTCCTTTGACTCTCCACAAGCTTCACTAACATGGCATGGCCTCTCTCACTCTCCTACACAAAACCCTCAATGTGAACCAGGTGTGCAGATGTATTTAAAGGGTATACTTACGTTGCGTGCGTTGCGCATGTGCTGTCACCCGAGTGTGGCAGTTGCACGCGTTGCACATGCGCCGTCGCATGAGCGTGGCAGTTGCACGTGTTGCACATGTGCGGGCACACGAGCGCGGCAGTTGTGCATGTGCCAGCGCACGAGCAGAGCAGTTGTGCATGCGCTGGCACATGAGTGCAGCAGTTGCGCATGTGCCGGTGCACAAGCACAGCAGTTGTGCATGCACTGGCACACGAGTGTGGCAGTTGCACGCATTGTGCATGCGCCGTCACACAAGCACAGCGGTTGCGTATGCGCAGGAATGATCACGGCAGTTGTGAGGCGCACGCGCACACATGCGTATGTGCAATGCATGCAACTGCTGCGCTCATGTGAAGGCGCATGTGCAACACGTGCATCAGCCGCACGTGCATGCACAACACGCGTAATGTACAAAAAACACCCTATAAATACACCTGCACACCTGGGTCACGTTGAGGGGTTTGTGTAGGAGAGAGAGAGAGAAGGCATGTGGTGTTAGCGAGGTTGAGATAGTGTCAGGAGAAGGTGTGAGGCGTAGGAGGCTGTGTTTGTGAGTAGTGGTGGTGGAGAGAGTGGGAGGCAGGTGTAGAGGTGTTGGATAGTGCAGAGGCAGGTGGAGAGGTGTGTGGCCAAGCAGAGGAGGGAGAGAGGAGGGGAGGCGAGGAGCAGGTGAGAGAGACAGGAGAGGTGAGTAGCAGACAGCAGGGAGAGGAGAGGAGAGGGGGCAGAAAGCAGGTATGAGGTGGAGCTCAGGGGATTAGCAGCAGGAATGAGTGATAGGGAGGGAGAGGGAGAAGAGCATGATGGAGGGTGATGGAGCAGCAGCACATGGCAGGAGTGGAGGAGGGGCAGCCACCTACTCAGCAGGACACAGAGCCGGCAGTGAGTGGTGGGCCCGGAGTGGTGGCAGCAGGCACGTCGGGTGGGTCACAGCCCACACAGGGGCCCCCAACTGCCAAGAGAAGGTGGATACCGGTGGCAGCTGCAGAACGGAGAAGGGCTGTGCGGTTCAGCCCTCAAGAAAACCAGATTTCATTTTTCCAGAATAAAACCAGCTTTTGGAGTAGGCTAATGAGCCCCTGAAGAAACGACACGGGTTTGTGAAACGTAGCAGCGCTGTGTCTGGCGTTTGGATGGGAGAAAAATATCAAGATAAGCCTGATTTTATTCATTCTTCGTTGTCACATTTTGCTACATGTTGGGATTTGATGACTGACTTGAAATTTATACACATACATAAAACAAAAAATGGGTCATTGATGCAAAAAAGGAGTAAGAGAAGGCAGTCGTTTGTGCCGCGGCTCCTAGTCTGAGACCCGCTTCGAAAAAACATTAAATCAATGGTAGTGATCATTTGAATGAATTGTAGCACACCAGGCAAGATTCAGCTGGGTCTGGCATTGCATTTCCTGCCATTAGAGTAATTTATTCATTTTTTGGCTCAACCGTACAATTACTCGTAAGTCTGAAGACCATATAAGATTGTCTAGTACAGAGATGGATGGTTGCTCACCTTGGCACAAAGCCTTTAGCTTTTCTGAGGATTACATACTAGCCGCTTGCAATGAAAAAACACTCTTCTCCCTTGAGGACGAGGGGGGCACGTCATCGGATCAAGTCGCATGGGATACGCTGCTGCAATTACAGAAGCGAATCATCAGGTTGGAATTACATAGATTTTCCTTAATCGAGTACATTCAAAGGCAACAGATTCCCAGAGGACTCCGGGTCTATAAAGAACCGAAAATGTTTGTCACAGACACCTCATTTGTAGATCAATGGAATTGTATTCTTAACAAATGCTCAAGAGATCTCATGATGTTAATAGTAGATAGGGATACCATGCATTTTTTGCAACTGTTAGAAACCCAAGCCCGGACAGCAACCGAACCAGATCTCTGGCTGGTAACACTAGACGTCAATGCTCTCTACACAAACATACCACAGGAGAGAGCACATGTAGAGGTGATGGCAGTACTGCGTACAAGATCGGACCTTACACCTGGCCAGTTGATGTTTTTGAACCAGGTCACCGAATTGGTGTTATTTCACAATCATTTTCAGTTCGAAGATAAAATCTACCATCAAAAAATAGGAGTAGCTATGGGAGCTACATGTGCTCCTTCTATTGCCAACATCTACATGGGAGCCTTTGAGGCGGAATGGCTGATGCGATCAGATCAGCATGAACAAGTCCGGTTTTGGTGCCGCTACATTAATGACATTTTTGTCATCTGGACAGGGTCTCTTGAATCACTTCACAACTTTGTCAACTGGTTGAACACGCGGGAAAATTCAATCCGATTTACTATCACTTACAGTCAAACCTGTATTACATTCTTGGATGTACAAGTCAGCAGGGGAGAAAAGGGATGGATAACCAATGTTTTTTGCAAACCGACGGACCGAAATGGGTTATTGCACTATGATAGTCTCCATCCGCGTAAATTGAAGGACAGCCTCCCGTTTTCTCAGTTCCTCCAGTATCGGAGGAACTGTTCAAACGTTCAGGATTTTAAATTTCAAGCCAACAGTTTAAAACAAAAATTTTTACAACGTGGATACCCGCTCAGAATTATTGAAAAAGCATACAAAGGGGCACTATATAACCATCGGGAATATCTATTAGAATTGAAGTCCCCTGGCGAGGAGGATACATCAATTAACTTAGTGACCCAATACTCCCCATATAGCCGTGACATACAAAACATTCTCAAGAAACATATGAATGTCCTTTATAGTATCCCAGCACTTCGGGAGAAACATATACGGTGTGTTTGGACACGAAATAGGAATCTCAAAGAACTGCTATGCCCCACCGTGTTGCAATCTGGAGAAGTAGCAGGGTCAGCAAGACCAGCAGGGCATTCTCGTTGTGGTGATTGCTCATTTTGTGACCTCAATCGAGAGATCACATTTTTTGAACATCAGGGCAAAAGATACAGTTTGAAACATCCAACTAATTGTCAAACCACACAGGTAGTGTATGCGATTCAATGCCCATGCCAGTTGCTATATATCGGGAAGACTCTCCGTTCTTTCAAGACTCGTTTGGTGGAGCATCGCAGTAGATTAAATTGTAAGATTTCAACGGCTCCCATGGTAGTTCACTGCCTTGCTTACCGTCACAATTTCAGTGATTTACGCTGTTTTTGCATAGAACGAGTTACCAAAGGGGCTCATGGCAAATCTATAGATCAGACTCTAACATACCATGAACAACGATGGATTTTTCTATTGCAAACCGTTAACTCTAATGGGTTGAACACTCAAATTGATTGGAATCTTTGTACCTGATCAACATACTAAACCATAATAGTTAACAACGTGATTGCTCTTGGTATATATCAGTGCCTTTTAGTAGTGTAAGCCGCATGCGTGGCGTTCTTTGGACACTTGGTAGCGAACGTACAAGCGGTGAACACATGTGGTGAGACCCTGCTATTCAATTTCATCTAGCGAATGGGTATGTTAATCTTCAGTATAATAATATTGTTTAAGTATTACTTTTTAAACATGGCAATTTCATTTTTCCAGAATAAAACCAGCTTTTGGAGTAGGCTAATGAGCCCCTGAAGAAACGACACGGGTTTGTGAAATGTAGCAGCGCTGTGTCTGGCGTTGGGACGGGAGAAAAATATCAAGATAAGCCTGATTTTATTCATTCTTCATTGTCACGTTTTGCTACATGTTGGGATTTGATGACTGACTTGAAATTTATACACATACATAAAACAAAAAATGGGTCATTGAAGCAAAAAAGGAGTAAGAGAAGGCAGTTGTTTGTGCCGCGGCTCCTAGTCTGAGACCCGCTTCGAAAAAACATTAAATCAATGGTAGTGATTATTTGAATGAATTGAAGCACACCAGGCAAGGTTCAGCTGGGTCTGGCATTGCATTTCCTGCCATTAGAGTAATTTATTCATTTTTTGGCTCAACCGTACAATTACTCGTAAGTCTGAAGACCATATAAGATTGTCTAGTACGAAGGTGGGTAACAGCATACACACCAATCCCCATGTGTGTGTTGGCAACATCCACAAGGGGATTGGATGTTGCCAACATAGCAGATTGTTTATAATGTTTGGGGGGGGGGGTTATGTGCCATGTGCATTCCACCCTCCTGTCGGATGGTTTGTCAGGTGTCAGCATGTTTGAGGGGCTCAGACACACACATAATGTGCACGGCCATATACCCCAAGTGAGCAGACAACGGAAACCACTGATAACAGGCCACCCAGACACCCTGCCTGACAGACACCCTTCCATGGGTATTGTTATGCAGCATAGTCTGTCAACATGATCTGCACTGTGCACCAGCATTGTAGAGAGCAGGGAACCCCAGATATATGTATGTGTGTGCGATGACCCCTCACGTCATCTGACTTATCTCAGACAACCAGTGTGCAGATCAAACATCAACAGATTAACCTGCCACACTGGCATGTGTGAGATCTGTGATTACCATGACCCCTCATCAGGACCCCTTCCAGGCATGATAATGGCTCATGGGACACACAGGTCTAACCATAGTCATGCGTTGCTAGTTGTGGTATGCATGAGTGTTCTGCAGACTGATCTGGTGGAATATGGCTCACATGTGCATGTGTGACAGGTGGCTCTGAAGGAGGTATCTCACATATCAAGGTGTCTTCCACTCATTAGGTGCTGGAGCAAATACACCGAGATCTGGTGGCAAACACGGCGGAGATACACCAGCTGTGGACAATAGCTGAAACCATGGCGGGGGCACAACTCCGGATTGCCAATGCCCTGGAGGCCTTAGCGGACAGATTACTGCAGCCAGCAACGGCACCAGGGGCAGCACCAGCAGCCCAGCAACATAGGGGTGGGTTGGGGCATGGGCGACGTGGACGTCCACGCCAGATGTGAGCAACATCAATAAAACATACTGAAATATGACATCCTATGTGTTTGTTTCCAATGTGTGCCACTGTGGTTCCCTACATAGCCTGCACCTCATGTTGTCTCCCTGCCCTCATGAGCCATACCCATGCCCCTCGGTGGTGGGGTGTCTGAACTGCCACCTATCAGCGTGCATAGGTCATACCTTGCCCTGTGTGGCATGGACTGTGCCAGGTCCCCGCCCCATAACCTATGTGTGGGGGAATAGCGCACCTCTCCCGTTGAACAGCCATATGTTCATGGTGCTACATGTCTGGTGTAGGGATGTGCCACCCTCTCCCACCCCATATACCCTCCATCATTGAAGACACATGTGTGCCCATCCTCCCTGCCCACTGCAGGCCCTACGTGGCTGCCCTCACACAACGGCTCGCATGTGGCGCAGGCAGACAAGGGTGGCTTGCGTTGGTCAGCTGATCATCCTTTACAAGCGCTTGTAGTCAGACACCGCACATCCCTGTGACATGCATTGGCCCAGGCCGCCCTCAACAGGTATCCCCCTGAGCAGCTCCTGGGTTCAGGAGTACATCTTACCCTCCATGCAAAATATTGCTGTTTGCTGGTTCCACTATTGGCACACAGGCATGGTGCATCATATATGGTTTCCACACATTGCACACAGCATGCACATGACCAGGTACTTTAGGACATGCTCCACATTGGCACATCACAGGGTCAACCTTGGACTCACACACCTACGCACATGGCCAGCCCCCACAACTGCGTGAGGAGACGGTCCATGTATGATACTCATGTCTACCTTGCATATACATACCTATCTACACACATGTCCCATGCTTGCATGCATAGTCTGTCTGTAAGGGTGACACATGACCATTGGGATGTTTTTACAAAATTGTATTTACACATTTTTTAAACTGTACATTAACATATACGCATATGTACATTCGCATATAAGATTTGCCATACTGGGTCAAACCTGGGTCCATCACACCCAGTGTCCTATCATCAACACTGTACAGTGTAGGTCTTAGGACCCAGCTGTCATGTTAGGTCACAGAAGACAGGACAGCACAGGGCACATGTGTGGGCGTCACAGGGGCCATCAGACGCTCCTGGGATGCCCACCAGGGGATGGCTGCCGACCGAGCAGATGCTCCATCTCGGAAGCCATCCACTGGTTGGTATGCTCCAAATAATGGAGGCGTTACTCAACACCATCCATGACCACATACAGGTCATGCACGCACCTGCCACCACACACACACATGGTGCCAGGTGTCTGTGTGGTGGCATGTGCATGTAATCTGTGTGTGATCATGGATGGCATTTCCACACCCAGCTATCCATCATTGGCCACCACATGCAGTGGCTGGCAGGGACCCACAGTGCCCTGTGCTGTCCTGTCTTCTCCCATACCCTCCCCCCACCCAACACCCAACACCCCACACCTCCCCCCTGCCACCTTCCCCACCCTCCCCACCTTCCCCGCACCTCCAAGCCACCTTCCCCACCCTCTGCACTCCCCCCTCCTCCTCTCCCCCAAACCATCACCCACACTCCCTCCCTCCCCTCCCCTCCCACCCCACCCTCCACCCCCTCCATGTCCCCATCATTCCCCTCCGCATCTGCTGCGTCCGCCACCTCCTCTTCTGCCTCCTCCTCCTCCTTCTCTGCCCCTTCCTCCTTCACCTCCTCCTCCTCCTCTGCTGGACGGCAGGCAGTAGGGTGCCTCAGGGACTAGCCAGACGTGGAGGGGCCCTTACCAGCAGCATCACCCTCTGTGGAGGATGAGAGTCATTAGCACACTATCATGTGAGTCACATAACACATGTACATATTCAGGCACTACACAGGCTAGTGTGCCACTGAGACATTCTTTACTGAGCTGCAGATGCTGCAAAGCTCACTTCCATTTTGGGCCATCGCCCCCCTCTGGAGGCGGGCAAGGTATTCGGGGTGGTGCAGCCTCAACTCACGTCTTTTTTTCCGGAGGTCCTCTACCTGGGGGGGTGAAAGAAATGGGTGGGAGCATCAATGACCGTATATCTCTGGTGGGTGGCCAACACAAATCAAAATCTCTGTGAGCAGTATCGTGCTGCTCCTTCTCCGCTGCTCAGTCTGTCATGTACTAACTTTTGCCAGTGCCACCTGCATGTGTGGCTGTGGGTCTGGGCATGTGTGCAGTGACACCTATGTGTACTGTGCGAGGCACCCTGGACACACCATACTGTGTCCCTATGCTCTCCTTGCATGACATGGCAGCACCATGCCACATGTGGTTTGGCCATGCTGGTGTCCAGGGGAACCCCCCTAACCCCCTGTGTGGTCTAACAAAAACATTTGTGTCTTCCTGACCTACACACATCATCCGACACAACCCCAATGGCAACATGATATCCTAACACGTATGGGTGATGTGTTCAGACATGGAGCGGAGGGTGGGTAGCCCTGTGCACCTTGGCAGGGGCCACTACCATGCCATTTGGCTTTCTACTATACCTGTATGGTCATGACTAGGGCCTCGTGTGAGTCAGGCAGTTGTGGCTGGCAACAACAGGGGCAGGGGCCAACACACTGAAATGGCCTATTAACATCTGTGCTCCTGTCTGGGGTTATGGCAGTGCTGTGCAACTCCAACAGGTGCATGTATCCTTACAACACTTTGTGCGGTCCTTACAACAGCATCTGTAATGTTCCTCTGCAATCAGGTACGGAAGTCCTGGTGAATGGGCAGATGTGTGACCTGAATCAGCATATAGTTCTGAGATATATGGCTTTGTTACAGGCCTTCGTAATCAGATCTCATAGCTCATGGGGGTGGGGTGCTGTAAAGCACATCCACAACTGCACCTACCATACCATCTGGATCCCACACAGACACAGGTTGTGGCCGGGCACTACAATGTCCAAGCCATTGTCCTATGCCCTGTGCAGATGCATTCTGGCCAGGCCACCCTGTCCAGGCTATACCCATGGTACCTTGCTCCTCATTATGCACATTGGCAGGCTGACACTGGCAACAGTGCAAACAGTGTGGGCTGAGGAAGGTGTTGGCAGCCACCACACACTGGGTAGACAGACACACACTACCACACCTATGCCAGCATTGTGCAACTATAGAGGCTTTTGGCAGCCCTGGCCACCGCACCAGTCCCGGGCACAGTGCAGGCATGGCTATGGTACGCAATACTGTTGGGGGTCACTCCCCAGGGTGGTAAACACTGTCAGACACCAGACCTGAAACACACTCCACAGACATCAGAGAGGTTGCTATGATACAGCTCATTGAGCAGATTGTGCTTAACCTAGGGATTGCTATCTGCCAGTAATCATAGCAACCTTTTGATATATGTGTACCATATTCCCAGATTTAGGGTGGCAGTGCTATGGTATGCAAGTGCTAGTATTGGAAGATGGTGCTGCACGCAGGGCCCAACATCCTGCCTCTCCAGGCGGCTTTGGATAATGGTGCCTGTGGGTGCGGGTGTTTCTGCCCCTGTTGGCCGCTGCTCTAGGGCAGAGGTTCCCAACTCCAGTTCTGGTGGGCCAAACACTGTTCGGGTTTTCATGCTGTCCCTAATGAATATACATGGATACATCTGCATACCATGGGGGCGGTGCATAGAAATGCAGCACAGACATCTTTATTAGAGACAGCATGACGCCTGGATAGAGTTTGGCCCTCAAGGACTGCATTTGGGAAACCCTGCTTGAGGTATTGCACATGTCTATGGTGTCTGTGCTCTGTAGGGTAAAATGTAGGCATTTCAGGCATGTTTATGTTATCTGCAATAAAGGTTCTGTCTTTATAACCACGGTTTAATACTGGGTTAAATATGGGGACTGGTTTGGCAGGAACCACAGCTGGGACTTGAACCTGTGATTTTTTGCCCTGAACATACTGGCTGTGTGTACTGCACCACCATGTTGCCACAGGGACAGTGCATTCCCTGTGGATACCATGATGGTTTGTCAGACAGAGCCTGTCTGTTGCAGTGCATGGCACCCATCTAAACAGGGCTAGGCCATGGTCTGCTGTGGCCAGATGCCACTGCCCCGTCCACCACCAGTACCCCTCTGCCACCATGCTATCATGTCCTTATATTAGAGACAGCATGAAACCTGAATGATTTTTGCCCTTCCAGGACTGCATTTGGGAAACTCTGCTCGAGATATTGCACATGTTCATGGTGTCTGTGCTCTGTAGGATAAACTATAGGCATTTCTGGAATGTTTATGTTATGTGCAATAAAGGTTCCCTCTTTATTACCACAGTTTAGTACTGGGTAAAAAAAGGGGTCTGGGTTGGTGGGAGCCAGAGCTGGGACTTGAACCTGTGACTTTCTGCTCCTGAACACACTGGCTGTGTGTACTGCACCACTGTGTTACCACAGGGACAGTGCATTCCCTGTGGATACCATGACTGTTTGTCAGACAGAGCCTGTCTGTTGCAGTGCATGGCACCCACCTAAACAGGGCTAGGCCATGGTCTGCTGTGGGCAGCTGCCACTGCCCCCTCCACCACCAGTACCCCTCTGCCACCATGCTGACATGCACTTATGCTGGTGGTGCTGGTGGTGCGCAGTCTCAGGCCATCCAGTGTGCCAGTAGGCGGCTGCCTATGGTGTGGGTTCTGGGGTAGGGGTGCCTACATAGACATCCACGCTTCCCCCCAGCACCGCCTGCCAATGTTCTGTGCCCTTGGGGGTACCTGCTGGGTACTATCCCCTGTGACACTGTGAGGAACACACTCGTGCCCATGTTGGGCCCTCATCAGTTGCTGTCTGTCTGCTCTATTGTTTCAGCATTCCTATGGGCCACCTAGGCATCACCCTGGTCCGCACTGTGGCCCAGCTGCACCACAGCATGTGCCGCCTGCAGCCCTCTGTATCCCTTTTTCCAGCATCTGTCCAGTTGCCCATTCCGACATGCCCACCCTGCTGTTGTGGAACATGTGCATGCCATAGGAAACCTATCCAATAACAAGGGAAAACCCTGATCAGCGCTATTTCACTGTCTGATCATTCACCTTGTATGGGGACAGAGCATAGATCCTTCCAAAATTAATATCTTTTTTTTGGAGCTTTCTTGGTAGTGTTTTTTGCTGTTTCCCATTAATATCACTATTGCCTAGCTTGGTTATGTTTTTTTTATATTTTGTTGGGGTCATTTTCAATGTTTATTTGCCCTTTTGTTCCATGCACATGTATCACACTTATCACTTTTTGTAGGTTTCCCTGGCTTTGCTGTACATTGCTGACAGAAATGGTTTCTCTTCCCTTTAAATCTGCTCTAACGCCAGGGTTTCACTGGCGTTAGTTTTCAGACCCGGAATCCACAGCATTAGTATGCAGGGAGCCTCTCCCCTCCCACTATCCACCCATTGACCCTCTCTCTCCGCCCCTGGAGAGCCTTCCTCCACCCTCTGGAAGCCTTTCTCCACCCTCAGCGCTCGTTTGCACCGCTGCACGCATTATCGCACGGTAAGGTACCTTTGCGCCCGGTAAAGCACCATTATCACGCGATAACGTGCCTTGTCGCCTGATAATGTTGCAGCAGTGCAAATAGCGCCCTTTAGTAAAAATACCCCCTAGTCTCTATAGATTGTAAGATCGGTTCCTCTTCAGACATCAACATGGTGAGTAGATATGAGTCTTACTTTCTAAAAATACTGGTTATGTAATGTTTCTGTCTCTGAATTTAAAAATAGGAGTAAAAACCAGGTTTTACAAATAAACTTTCTCTTACAAAACGAAGGTGGCAAAGAAAGTTAAAAGGTATGTCGTGTGTTTTTTAAATTTTCCAGTAGCCATGCTCTTTATAATGTGTCTTATGCGTTTTCTTTTAATATTAAAGACAAGGAAGCTGCTACAAAGCAGATCACGCAGTCTATAGATGGTAAGGAGACCATATCAGAACCATGTGCTTCAGACACCAACATTGTGAGTAGATATGAATTTTACTTTTTAAAAATACTGGTTATGTAATGTTTCTGTCTCTGAATTCATGATTGTCTTTAAAAACAGGGTCAGAAACCGGGTTTTACAAATAAACTTTCTCTTACAAAAAGAAGACAGCAAAGAAAGTTAAAAGGTATGTCATGTGTTGTTTTTTTTTAAATTTTCCAGCAGCTATGCACTTCATAATGTGTCTCAACCTTTGATCTTTTTATTTTAGACCAAGAAAATGCTACAAAACAAGATGACCAACCTAATCAAGAGCCGGTTCCTTACAGAAAACCAAAAGATAAACAAAATAGTAAGTATTCAGGCTTTATCCCTCTTCTAGATTTTAAGGCCATTGTAAAAAAGAAAAAAGTATTAGTCCCTATGTTTTCTTTTTCAGATTGGGAAAATGTTAGAAAATCAGGTACTCTGGGAGGGAAGTCTAACAGGAAAAGAACATACAGCGAGAGTTTTTCTGACGGTGAATCTACACACGCCGATACAGAAGAGCAACCAGCTCCTTACCGAAAGCCAAAAGATAAACAAAATAGTAAGTATTCTGGTTTTATCCCTCTCCTAAATTTTAAGGCCGTTGTAAAAGAAAAAAGTATTAGACCCTATGTTTTATTTTTTAGATCGTTAAAATGTTAGAAAATCAGTGAATCTGGGAGTAAAGTCTAACAGGAAAAGATCATATAGTGAATCCAGACATGCCAATACAGAATACAGAGAGCGTGGTGAAAGCCATGTCTTTGATCACAGTGTTTCAGAGGACAGAACAAATAATCTTGCATTAGACTCCTCTGAAGAATCAGAATCAGTTAGCTATGTTCAGTTTGTGAAATGGTGGGATCGTAAATTGGACAAGTTTAATGGTGTAATTTATTCAGAAGAATTTTGGTTTATTAATTTAGACAGGGTAACCACATTATCTGAGGCTCAAAACACCATTCAACAAGGTATTCAGCATATTCTGGATGAGGTTAGCAGCAGAGTTTCATCTGGTGATTATGTACAGGTGCATCTACATTCATCTCTTTTTCACAATTCCTTGTATTGTGGAAAGTTAAACCCTGAAGCATTAGATGCTGATGATTTCTTAGATCAGATCGCTAAACTCCTTCAGAGTCACAGAGAAATCCAGGTTTGTGATATATTCTGTGTTGTTGTACTTGTCATAAGAAATCAGGGGGGGGGGGCCCATAGGGTCTTAAAGACTATACCATTTTGCCAAATTATTCATAAGAAAAGGATGCATTTGATAGACTTGAATAACACTGATAATAACCTGTGTTTTGCAGGTAGCCTCACAGCCCTCATGACATTGGTAAAAATGACAGATGACGAACTGTTAGAAGGTGCTAAAAAACTACATAATGAGTTCGGATGGCCGATACATAGAAAAGTCATGCTTGATGATGTAGCAATATTTGAACAGCATTTAAAGATAAACATACGTGTTGTGCTTTACACAAATTCATGGGTTTGTTTTAAGACATCAGACAGACCCGTGTTCCCTAAAACAGTTTTCTTGTTGCTACATGATGACCATTTCTATGGTATAACCGATGTCAAAAAATTCTACGGGGAGCGCAACTTCTGTAGTTACTGTCAGAAACCATACAGTCACGATCATAATTGCACATTATGGTGTCATCTTTGTTTGACACTAACGTGTGTGAATAATGTTAATGTACAATAGAGATGTCCTAAATGCAAACTGTTTTGTCGTTCTAAAGAGTGTTTAGATAGACACATGTATTTGCACTGAAAAAAGAAGTGGAGTGTTTATCTAAGATAGTGTGCCAGAAATGTGAGTCTTATGTGGACAAGAAACATAAGTGTAAGGGTCGGTATTGTAAACTATGCAATGAACCCTTAACTGGGGATGGCATCCACTTATGTTTTATGACCCCTATTGGTAAAACTGAAACATCTGAAAAGTATATTTTTTTATGATTGTGAATGTATGCAAGAAACAGGCTGGCATGTCCCTAATTATATATATGCGACTGACAAAATGATGAAAGAAACTGGGAATTCAAGGGCCTCAAATGTATTTCTGCCTTTATACTGATGTTTTGTGACAAAAAATTTAAAGGCTACACCTTCATAGCCCATAATTCCAAAGGTTATGACAGGTATTTTGTTCTTAAACAACTACTAAGGGAAAAGATGAGCACAGGGCTGCTGGTTCAAGGTGCTAAACTTTTGCAAATTACCGTTGAACCTTTGACTATCCGTTTTATAGACTCTAAATTTTCTGCCTATGAAACTTAGCAAACGTCCACAAGCCATGGGTTTTACAGGCTGCAAGGGGTACTTTCCACACTTTTTTAATACTCTTGGAAAATCAAAATTATGTAGGCCCTATGCCGGGTGCTGAACATTACAGTGTGGGAAACATGTTGCCTGAAGAAAAAGAGGAATTTTTACAATGGTACAAGGACAATCAGCATAAAACTTTTAATTTGCAAAAAGAGTTGGCTTATTACTGCCAGCAGGATGTAACTATTTTGCGGCAGGCCTGTGTTCTCTACCGAGCTGAAATCATGAAAATGACAGAGAAAAAAGTGGTTGTAGAGCAGAGTGACATATAAAAAAATTCTAACAAGTTGTTTAGGCCCTTTCCAATATATAACCCTTGCATCTGTACATAAGAACATAAGAACATAAGATATGCCATACTGGGTCAGACCAAGGTCCATCAAGCCCAGTATTCTGTTTCCAACAGTGGCCAATCTAGCTCATATGTACCTACCAGTTTCCCCAAGAGACACAAGTTCCACAATGCTTGTACTGTGTCAAGCATTGATATCTTCGGTCACTTCTTAATAATGGTTTATGGACCTTTCCTCCAGGAACTTGTCCAAACCATTTTTAAACCCAGCTACACTAACAGCCTTTACTACATCCTCCGGTAACAAATTCCAGAGTTTGATTACACGTTGAGTGAAAAAATATTTTCTTTTATTAGTCTTAAATAGTTTACCCTGTAGCTTCATTGCATGTCCCCTATGTATGGCTATGTTCAGATTAATGTTTTTAGAACCCAGGACTGTGGCACTCATTCCACCGGATAACTACACCAGCAGACAAAGAGATATTCATCCCCCTCTAATCAATGGCCGATATACGTAGAGGCCAAAGAAAATATACAGATCACACATGCTCTGAAAGGTGGCGAAAAAAGGTGGGGTCTGTCGTGAGGGCATCCCTTGGTAACCATTCAAAGTATGGTCATGCTCCACGATAGAAATTATTTAGGGAGCGTGATGAAATGTAAGGTCCACGAATGGCGAAATGGTCTTACTTATTTCCAGCTTCCTATGAGAGCTCAATAATCAAACCAAGTGTAGGGAAAACAAGGCTTTATTCCCCGTCCATGCATGGGTTCAAATAAGACATTGAGAAATCAAAAGAATGTCCTTTGTTTCAAAAGGTACCAGTATTAACAAGCTGACTAATTGTTAAACTCCACAATTAGTGCAAGGGTTAATCAGCGGAATTCACTTCATTCCAACACAATAAGAATTAAACAAACTTCTTCTCAGTTATACAGTGGCTACAGATTCTAGGCTCGTGGCCATGCAGAAACCACAATCCATTTCTTCTGGTGGAGGAATGGGAACATAATTTATATATTCAATTTCCATGGATTCTGCTCCACTACATTCATCATCAGAGTAGTCACTGTCCCTGTCTGCTACAGGTCTACGTGAAGTGTCCCTAGGCTCTTGCCTCCAATAAGACTGTGTTTTAAGTTCTCTGGGAATTTTATGAAACCACCCTGGTTTCTTCTTCCTTGCAAACTGAGTATTTGTTTTAGCAGTGCCTCTAGGAGTTAAGCATTCAGTATCATGAATAAAGCTTTCATACCTGGAGCCTCTGTGGTTTGAATCCGTGGAGCTTTCTCTCCCAGAAACGTTTCTCCTGCAACAGGTTTTCTGCCGACGGCTCTAGGCAGGGCTGTGCTTTCTGGAAGCTTGGTAAAACCTGGTGTGGACTCAACTTTATGCTTCGGTAAGAACTTAGCTTTGTCAGAAACTGCTTTTCCTTTGGTGCCTGGTAAAACTTGACTAGTATTTCCCAGAGACTGCAGGCTTTCCTCCAAACCTATCTCTCTGGTTCTCTGGATATGTCTCTCTGCTTTTGAATCAGGAACGTTGTGGGCACAGGGAGTGGCACACTCTCTAGCCTTAGTGCTTTCTCCAGCAGACTCCCTCTGAACAGCTGCTCGCTTAGCCTGGCCCTTCTGAACTCCACCTTTGTGAACTCTGTTCCTTTGGGCTTGCTCAGGTAGGATTCTTTCTCCAAGTCCTTCTCCTTCTCTTAGAGCTGCTCCTTCCCTCAGAGCTGTTCCTTCTCTCTGTCCTCTCCTTTGAGATGTTCCTCTTTTCTGTCCTTCTCCTGGAGCTGTTCCTCTTAGTAGAGATGTTCCCCCCAATAGAGGTGTTCCTCCTTTGCTAGCATTCAGCTTCCTTTGAAACTCCCGGGCTCATTCCCAGGTGCAAGTCATTAGCTCTCTTAGGCTCATTAGCTCCTGTATGATCACTCCTGCCCCCTCTAGCTGTGCCTTGATGTAACTGCACATCTAGATTTCTCTGAGAAACAGGGTTTCTTTTCAGGTTTGCATCTTTATTGATACCCACTTCATGACAGGTCTTATTTTCTTGATGGCTATGCAGTGATCGATGGGGTAGAAACAGCTTTTGAATTTAATGGTGGTTTTCATCACGGCTGTCCGATTTGTTATAACGATAAAGACCAAAATCCTGTAACAGCCACGACCTATGGTTTTCTTTATTACAAAACACAGCTAAAAGCTGCATTCCTGGAAAGCCGGGGGTTCAAGGTCATAAGTCTATGGGAGCACGAGTGGAAGCGGATTGTAAAAGAAAATGACAGGGGCTGTGCAGATTTCCTGGCTGGCTCCGCATTACCGCAACCTCTGATTCCACAAGATGCCCTTTTTGGGGGTAGAACAACTGCCATGTGTCTGTACTACAAAACAAGACCTGGGGAAAAATACACTGCTATGATTTTACTAGTCTGTACCTTTTTGTCAATAAAACAAAGTAATATCCAATAGGCCCTCCACAAATCATTTATGACAAATTTGGTCCCGCTACAAATTACTTTGGTTTTATAAAAGCAAAAGTATATCCTCCACGAAAGCTCTTTTTCCAGGTGTTACCCATATGGTTGGGCGGTAAGCTTATGTTTCCTCTGTGTCATACGTGTGCTGACACATGGCACCAGGAAATGTGTGCTCACACAGATGAGGAGAGAGCTTTTGTGGGGACTTGGTGTATGGTGGAGATTAATTTAGCCATTGCAAAGGGCTATGTGGTTGTTGAAATCTATGAAATCTGGCATTTCGAGCAAAAATCTGATAATCTCTTTTCCGAATACATCAAAATGCACCTCCATCAAAAACAAGAGGCTTCTGGCTACCCTCGGTGGTGCAATGATACTGAAAAACAAAATGTGTACATAGCGGATTTCTTTAGAAAAGAGGGTGTGTGTTTGCATGCAGACCAGATTAATGTAAACTCTGCTAAGCGTCAAATAGCAAAACTTTTCTTAAATTCCCTGTGGGGTAAATTTGGTCAAAGAACAAACCTGCCCACCACAAGCATTGTGAGAGAACCTGATGATCTCTTTAAATATCTGTTTTCTCCTGAATTTGAAGTTTCATCATGTGATTTTATTTATGATGAAATAACCTGTGTGTCTTGGAAGCACTCAAAAGACCGCTGCATATTGTCGGGTGGCACTAATGTTTTCATTGCCTGTTTTATAATGGCTTATGCACATCTGGAGTTGTACAATCTTCTAGATAGTTTGCAAGAGCGCTGCCTGTACCATGATACAGATTCTGTGATATTTCTAAGTCGAGAGGGAGATTGGAACCCATCTTTGGGTGATTATTTAGGTGAGCTCACAAGTGAGATACTCACAGATGAACATACCACAGAGTTTGTATCAGCGGGGCCTAAAACATATGGTTACAAGCTGTCAAGTGGAAAGTCTTGTATAAAAGTGAAAGGGATTACGTTAAACATAGAAAACTGCCAGAAAATCAATTTCACTAGTTTGAAAGATCTAGTTTTGACTACAAGCCTGGGGCAGCAGATTTACCCCAGAAAAAGATAGGAGTACAGCAACCTGATATTATAAGAAACAAAAAGAGCTGGACAATAGAGACTGGTGTGATTAAAAAAACACAAAAGGTTGTGTATGACAAAAGGTTGAAGTTGGAGGATGGCTTTAACACATTACCCTACGGATACTAGCATGGTGGATGTGCGCTGGTCACATCCTTTTTCTTGTATTTTAGCTGGCCATCCAATTCAGGCAAGAGCTTCTTTGTTAAAAGCTGTTAGGTGTATTGACTGTCATGCCTAACAATATTGTATGGTGTTACAGTTGCTGGCAACCTTTGTATAAAGAAATGTTAAATAAATATCCTTTTATTACATTTATGGATACTTTGCCTGATACTTTTAATGATGAATGAAGGTTTCCAACCAATAAAATAAACTGGTTATTGTAGATGATCTAATGGATTCTGTCTGTAAAAGTGAAGAAATAGAGAAAGCCTTTACCAAGTATGTGCATCACAGAAACTTGAGCATCATATATATTGTTCATATATATCATATGTATTGTTCAAAATGTTTTCTGCCAAGGCAAAGCAAGCCAAACTATAACTTTAAATACAAATACATGGTGCTCTTTAAGAATCCAAGAGATAAGTTACAGATTGCCATTCTAGTCAGGCAGATGTATCCTGAAAAATCAAAAATCTTTTTAGAAGTCTTCGAGGATGCCACCAGAAAGCCATATGGTTATCTCGTTGTGGATTTAAACACCACAATGCCTGAGGCTTACAGACCGAGGACGGATATCTTCCATCCAGATTGGACTATGGTATACTGTGAAAAACCACAAATCCCCCATAAAAAGAAATGAACATGTAATCGACCCTTCATACATGCTTGTGTGTCTCAGACAACATGTCTCACCATGTAAAGAGAAATCTGCCCCTTTTTAAAATTTTTGGTTCAAGCCTCTCCGCATCACAGAAGAGCCATCCTGAATACAGCTTCTAATGATTTGGTAGCAGCTATAGCTGAAATCGCTCTCAACACCCTAAAAGTTAACATTCCTCTTTCACAACACCAGATAAAGGTTTTAAAAGGGAAGTGTCACGCTATAAAGAGTCTGTGCGATAAAAGACTACCCATTAAAAAAAAGAAGCAATTGGTGAGACAGTCGGATGGACTTTTTGGGCCCCTGTTAAGTTTTGCATTGAAAACAAATCTAAGCACATCTGGTTAAATCTGATCATGTTTGTTTGATGGTCCAAGACAGTGGATCTAAGAAGAAGAAAAAGTATTTCATAAAAAAACATTTTGAGATTAAATGGTGAAACTTTAGGTCCTTGATGTAATATAGGAGGGCTACTGTGTTTAGAGGTATTTCACCTTATATAATCCCCCCCGTTTAGTCTGAGACCTATTCACCAATATACACGGTATTGTTTGGTAGTTAGGAAGTGGAACAATTTTTTTATGTGTAGTTGATTAATACTGTCCTGTCAATGCCCCAGTCACAGCATAGGTCCTATGGGCACAAGCCCCAGAGGTATAGCAGTAGCCATCAGGAATGCACATGCCCATCCCACAGCCAGACCCATGGTCCCAGGCACCTGTTCCTCAATCCACCCACAACATGGGTGGCATGGGGCCCCTGGAGGCACATTTTGTATAGTACCCCAAGCAGTAGGGAGACATGGTGCACAACCCCCACAGACCTGCTAACAGGCGGCTATGGAAGCCAGTCCAAAACACATGGGCACACACAGCTCCTGGAGGAGACCTGTGACTGTGTAACACAGATGGTTACAGAAGTGCCCTTGGCGCACACCCCTGGGACACCAGCAAAACACCGCCAGTGATGGGAATGTGCAGCATACCTCTATGTAGCACCACACATACTGTGGACCTAGTGTTGTACAACCACCCTTACCCTCAGGACGAATACAGAACCTGCAAAATGGCAGTGTCTGTAGCCCCCCTTTGCTAGCATCCCACACGGCGGTCCATCTCAAGAGGCTGCGTGAACAGAGTGGTGTAGACCCCATCTGGTTACGTGATGTAGACCACTGTTCTCCATGTGCAATGCCTCATGGGTGCTGGTGCGGTTAACCAAACTTGGCACACAGAGCAGATGGTCCATGTGGCGATCTGCAGTCCCTCTGTACCCAGGCTCTGCTGCTGGTATAGCCCATTAGATGTGTAGCACAGTGGTTAAGCAACAGATCAGAGTACAATGGCTTGCGTGTTCAAACCCCAGAAGGGCAAATGTGAATGGGACAGAGATGGTGATAGGGGGATGGGGATAGGGCATTTCAGAAATTGAAAGACCAGCTGTATTGAGTTATAGAAAGGGATACCATCAACAAAACTGAATAGACTGTCAATGGATAGCAACATACATTGCAGAGGGTGAGTTTGCACTTCCCACCGCACATGCATCCATGCATATACATCCACGCATAGGCACGCGCAGTGGAAAGCGCACTGCACAGCCACATTTTTACTGTGTCATATGGGTTTCCAATACATAGCACAGAGAAAATGGCTGCCATGTCTCCGAAGCCAGCTTTTACTCGGTCAGACCTTTACCTACTGGCTGAGCTGATCTGCCTCTGCCAGGAGCGCCTCTTTCCAGGCTCATCACGGAGGCAGAATCTAGGTAGGGTGAGGAGGTCCTGGGTGCGCCTCACCAAGAGATTCAATAGAGGCTCTCATTACCCATGTGAGGTAAGTGCATGGGAACAGGCACCCCAACCTAGGATGTTAAATATAACACCTTGTAACCAAACAACATATCAGCCATGCCCAGCAAGGGAAAGTCAGGTGTGGGTGTGACCAGATGGGAGTAATGTATGCCTCCCCCCGATGATAACAGATCTGCCCCGCCCTTGCCTCACTACAGAGGCCTCGCACACATCCTGGGGCTATGGCACCTGCCCCTGTCTGTGAAGATAAAGGTCTGCTATATCCCCAGCATGCCGCATGATGCACCACAGAGGCCCACCTCCCATCCTGGTGCTATGGTACCTGCTCCTGTCTATGAAAATAAAGGTCTGCTATATCCCCAGGATGCTGCATGATGCACCATAGAGGCCCAACTCCCATCCTGGTGCTATGGTACCTGCCCCTGTCTGTGAAGATAAAGGTCTGCTATATCCCCAGGATGCTGCATGATGCACCACAGAGGCCCACCTCCCATCCTGGTGCTATGGTACCTGCCCCTTTCTACATATATAAAGGTCTGCTATATCCCCAGGATGCTGAAGGCCTCACTACAGAGGCCTCGCACCCATCCTGGTGCTATGGCACCTGCCCCTGTCTACGTATATAAAGGTCTGCTATATCCCCAGGATGCTGCATGATGCACCACAGAGGCCCAACTCCCATCCTGGTGCTATGGTACCTGCTCCTGTCTGTGAAGATAAAGGTCTGCCATATCCCCAGGATGTTGTATGATGCATCACAGAGGCCCACCTCCCATCCTGGTGCTATGGCACCTGCCCCAGTCTGTGAAGATAAAGGTTTGCTATATCCCCAGGATGCTTCAGGCCTCACTACACAGGTCTCGCACCCATCCTGGTGCTATGTTACCTGCTCCTGTCTACATATATAAAGGTCTTCTATATCCCAAGGATGCTGCAGGCCTCACTACAGAGGCCTCACACCCATCCTGGTGCTATGTTACCTGCTCCTGTCTATGAAGATAAAGGTCTGCTATAGCCCCAGGATGCTGCATGATGCACCACAGAGGCCCACTTCCCATCCTGGTGCTATGGTACCTGCCCCTGTCTGTGAAGATAAAGGTCTGCTATATCCCCAGGATGCTGCATGATGCACCACAGAGGCCCACCTCCCATCCTGGTGCTATGGTACCTGCTCCTGTCTACGAAGATAAAGGTCTGCTATATCCCCAGGATGCTGCATGATGCACCACAGAGACCCAACTCCCATCCTGGTGCTATGGTACCTGCCCCTGTCTGTGAAGATAAAGGTCTGCTATATCCCCAGGATGCTGCATTATGCACCACAGAGGCTCACTTCCCATCCTGGTGCTATGGTACCTGCCCCTTTCTATGTGTATAAAGGTATGCTATATCCCCAGGATGCTGCAGGCCTCCCTACAGAGGCCTCACTCCCATCCTGGTGCTATGGTACCTGCTCCTGTCTATGAAGATAAAGGTCTGCTATATCTCCAGGATACTGCAGGCCTCACTACAGAGGCCTCACACCCATCCTGGTGCTATGGCACCTGCCCCTGTCTGTGAAGATCAAGGTCTGCTATATCCCCAGGATGCTGCATGATGCACCACAGAGGCCCACCTCCCATCCTGGTGCTATGGCACCTGCTCCTGTCTGTGAAGATAAAGGTCTGCTATACCCTTAGGATGCTTCAGGCCTCACTACAGAGGCCTCACACCCATCCTGGTGCTATGGTACCTGCCTCTGTCTACGTATATAAAGGTCTGCTATATTTCCAGGATGCTGCAGGCCTCACTACAGAGGCCCACCTTCAATCCTGGTGTTGGTGTATGGGCACTGGCAGATGTGTGAAGGCAACCCATACCACTGTGCTGTGTCTGGGGTCGGAGGGGCCCGCACACAGGGCCTGTAGGGGCCAATCTGGACATGCGCAGGCACAGTGCACAAATGGGGGTGGCCCTGGCAACAGCCAGGGGTCCAAACATAGCACAAAATAGGGGCAGGCACCTGTTGCATGCGGCTATATATGTGGTGCATTCCGGCTGGCTAAGGATGTCTGTCTGCTAATGTCCCCACACATTGTCTCCCCTACAGGTGGAGGACCTGTGCAAGAAGGCCCGTGAGCTGAGGGCCAGGTACCCCCGCTTCATTGCGTGGGTGCAGCGTGAATGGCTGGCCCAACATGACGATGAGTGATGTGGCACGGCCCTGTGGGGCAATGGCCTGCAAAGGCACAGGATGCGTGTGACTGTTGTGACTGATGTGTGACCATGGAGCTAATTTGTGTATCCCCTCCCACAGTGGACGCATGTGCAGATGAGGGAACATCAGGGCTGGATGAGGTGGCCGGACTGGCAGGGCCTGACGAAGATGCCCTGGAGTCCATGGCGGGAGCCAACAGCGGGGGGTCCGAGGAGGAGAATGGTGCAGGACGCAGCGAGGGGGAGGAGGAGGAGGAGGAGGGGAGGAGGGGGTGGGGAGGAGTACGTAGGGGAGGAGGTGGAAGGGGAGGGGGAGGAGGGGAGGGGGATGGGGAGGAGGGGAGGAGGAGATGGTGGGGTGGAGGGAGAGGAGGTGGCAGTGCGGGTGAGTTGTGGGGGCAGAGGGGGAGCAGGGGGGTGAGGTGGGGGTGTTGCAGGTGGGGGCTGTGGGCAGAGTGGGGGAGGCAGTGGGTGGGGCAGGGGAGGGGGTGGGGGTGGGGGGACTGGGAGGGAGGGGGGCAGCAGGGGATGGGGTGGGGTGGGGGCAGGGGGTGTGGCCAGTTCCCAGTGGCATGGGCCACCACAGGGCAACGGGGGCCCCAGCTACCTGCCCCATGGTGCTGGTGATGCACCCCTTCTGGCCATGTGCCTGCCCCACATAGCCACAGACAGGCGCACCATACATGCAGCCACACAGACAAGGGGATATGTGTGTCTGTGTGGCTGCATGTGCGACCTGCGCCTGGCTGCGGCTGTGCATGCCCAGCCACTTGCCCAACGGCAGCATGCCCGCATCCTGGGGCAGGTACTGGAAACCATGGCCATGGTGGCTGACCAGCTGGACAGGCTGGAGGAACAAGGTGCAGGGGGTGCACCTGGCCAGGCACCCGGCGATGGGGGTCCCCAGGGGGTGTAGTGTGGGCAACACACATGCCACAAACGCCCTGTGCGAGCCCATGCCATGGGCTGCCACACACACCAGGGCCGGGGATGGTAGGGCCCCTACTGCATAGGGTCCCACAGCTGTGTCCACAGTCAGACATAATGCATGTACAGTGGGCTACTGGGGTGGTTATCCCTGATAATTGTAGTGTCTAATTCCTGTTTCATTTTATTTGTATGTTCTTAAATGTTCCCCATTCCAAATACGTGTGATATGTTTGCAAAAAATGTAAATATGAAATAAAAAATGTACATATTTTATACACACCTACAATGGCTAGCTGTCCCTCATTGCTATGTGTCAGTGGTGTGTGAATGACGGGTATGAGCATCCACATGCGTTTCTGTGTGCACGACAACGGTGCGATACATGGTACCGTACCCATGGCAAGGGTGGGGGTGACCATGGGCATCGCACGGCGTAGCACCACAGACAGACACATGCACACATGGGCCACGGTGGGCATGGGGGAGCTGTGGTGTAATGTGCATGGGTACGGCCAGCAGTGGCGACAGGTACAGACCAGGGAGGACTCCGCAATGGACATTGGCAAAGGGATAATGGACACTGGGGAGAGTGGTGCACATGGCCAGGGGTGGCCCCAGGGACAGGGGATTGGCGGCACACATGGGGCCTAGGGGCAGGGCCAAATGCACACAAGTGTGGCTGGACAAGCGCGTATGGGGAGGGTGTAGGGAGGTACCTGGGGCCTGAGGTGGGCCGTGCTGCAGTGGTGGCATCCCATGTGGATACCTATGTGGATATACAGTTCACCTATCAAATGCTCGCGGATTGTTGAAGGCCCTATGTGATGGGGGTGATGTGTCCAGGCAGCGCAGCATGCATCTGCCTACGTTCATCAGTAGTGTCCAAGCGTCCCAGGGGATGGGCCCGTGTGGGTGGGGGCACCTCCACGGCACAAAGCACACTGAGACGGGCATGGCGGTAGACGTGATACCAGCAGTGTGCTACCAGTGTGCTACCAGAGGTGGACATGTGGACAGGTCAGACAGCATGCGCATGTCAACAGACATACAGGGTATGGTGTCCATCCGATGTGATGGAGAGAACACTGTACAGAGACGTATCCAGGACCACCCCAACGTGACCCCAGTGGGTGCTGGTGAGGACAGGTGGCGGGGAGGGGGCAGAGGGACAGGGGGGACAGGGGGGCTATGGACACTGGTGGGGCCGGGGGAAGCGTGGCTGCCTTGTGCCAGCGGGTGGGTGGGTATGCCACGACTGATGGAGCAACCCATGGTAACCACATCTGGGGGAGGGGGGACACAGGCTGGCCGCATTCCTGGCATGGGGTTGGCCCCTGGGGTGGGCATGGGTAGGGCAGTGGGTACATTGGCCTCCCACAGAACACACAGGACATGTGACCTCAGGTAAGGCTGCCCGTGCAGCCATTTATTTGCCTCACCCTCGGCCACGCCTTGTGCGGCCCCTCCCACCCCATGGTGCAGGTGTCATGCTTGGCGCTGCTGCTGATGCTGATGATGCTGGTGGTGGTGGTGGCGGTGGCCATTGCTGTCCTGAGGGGGTCCCCCTGCCTGCTGCCAGGAGCTCAGCACTGGCAGCTATGGCCCGCGCTGATGCGGCCAGGTCCCGCATCTCGCCCAGGAATCCATCCAATGTGTGCCTCATCTTGCCCAGGAATCCATCCAATGTGTGCCTCATGCGGCACACCTCATGCCGCTGCCTTCGCTGTTTGTGTACCACCCCCTGCAGTACATGTCGTACACCTGTGGGGGAGACATGTTGTGCGCCATCAGACAGGGCTCCATCTGCCACCTGTACATAGGCAACATCATACAAACACAGTTGGACACTCACCCTCTGCATCCCGATGGGCCGCCTCAGAGTGCGCCTGTATCTCCCTGATAACCTCTGTCAGTGCAGACTTTGCATCCTGCATGGACTGCTGTAGGTCAGCAGGCATTGCCTCCCCTGTGGCTGCGTAAGCAGGTGGCATGCTGTCCTGGGCCGTCCTTAGGCCTGGTCCATCGTCATCCTCCAGGGGTGGGGCTGGATCCCCCACTCCCACGTGTCCCACTGCTGTCTCCCCTGGCAGCAACGCCCCAGCACAGCATCCTCATGGGGGCCACGGCCCAGGGTCTGTGTGATGCTCCGCCTCCTCTGCCTCCACAATGGCACATACGTCACCTGTGGGGAAGCATGTCACATAGCTCAGGTGGGGCGTGGCTGCTTGTCTGCCACTGTCACACCTTGTACATATGTGCCATGTGGGGCACAGGGCACCCTGGTCAGTGTGCTGCTACCCAGGCTGCATACGTGTGGCCATAGATTTCACCTGTGCATGGGTGTGATGTGTACCATCCCATATCCGTTTCCCTGGTGCCTATGGCAGGCCACCGGTGGCCGCGTGTGTCATTACTGTGGGCACCCCACATGGTCTGGCATGTCTGCTGAGGTAGGGCTGGTGTGCTGTGCCGGTGCAGACAGGGACAAGCATGCGCCATGGGGGCGGGGATATGTGGGCATGGTTGCATTGACCAGGGTGGGGCGGGCCTGTGGCAGTGCGACTGGTGGCAGCCTGTGGGTGGTAGTGCGTGGCAGGTGCATGCGTTGGCATGAGCTGCATGGCTCTGTGTTGGGGCCCCTGTGCCTCCCACCAGCAGCATCCCTTTTATAGTGGTGTCTCCTGTGTCTTGCTTCCAGCACTCCCAGGGTCTTTCCCCCCCCCCATGCATGCTGCCAGACACCTCATGCCACCCCATCACCACCTACATCCCTGCACCCAGCACCCATGGCGGGCACAGGTGCAGTGTGCCTCCCTGTTGCCCATGTAGTTACCCGTGTCGCCCTGCCATCATCACCATCCCTGCACTGTGTCCCCACAAGACATTGTCAAGCAATGCTACTACCACAGTCCTGTCCCCCCACCCCCACACCCATCCACTGCGCTGTGCCGCCCCCTGCTCAATGTCGCCACATACCCCCCTCGACCCTTGCACCTATGGCTGCCCCTGTGCCGGCCCACTCACAGCCCCTATGTCGGTGCCCTCCCGTGGATCTATGCCAGCCATGCCCTGCTTCCTTAACACCACACCCTCTCTGGCTGTCACACCATGCCCACTAAACCCTCCCCCAGAGGCGGGTGTCACCCCTGGCACCCACCCCCCACAGACCCATGTCACTCCTGTGGGGGGTTGGGTTTGGCACACACCACACCTGGTGCGCTTTCATGGCCCCCGGCTGCACCACGACACACCCACTTTCAGGGACCATGTGTTAGGCACGCCCTGGCCCTCCTGCCCCAGCTCCATGACATGATCCCCTCATCTCCACTGGCCAGGCACATCGTGCACTGCCAGGCACCTGCCGGCCCCCTGACGGGTCCACACATGGTTCCACACTATATCCTTGGGTACCTGCATTCACTCCCACCCCCGTTCCCCTGACGGGTGATGGCATTGGGCACGGCACCCCCTGCATTCCAGGCCAGACTCCGCATCCGACCCTGTACTGGCACCTCTGACATTTGCTGGTCTGTCCAACATTGGACCCCTCCACCCAACCCCCGCAGGGTGGCAACTGCCAGGTACATCCTTGTGTCCGTGTTCTCAGTTGGGTATATGGCTCTGTATTGTCCTTAGTGACACCACACCCTACGCTATGCTTTCTCTGTGTATGTGTACCTGTAGCTGCACCCCCACTGCTTTGCCATCCCTGGAGGGTTGTGCCCCATGGTTCTGTTCATGGCCTGTTTGTCACACCCAGTTCTTACGGTCCCCTGGTGCATTACATATACCCATGTGTGCAGTGTCAGATGGTGCACCTCGTAGGGCTATTGCTGACACAGGGCAACACATGGCAGGTGGCGTTGCGCTGTACACGCCCTGTTGAGCATTTGCAAGGGCTGCCACCCGGGGGTGGGGCCCCTGGGCCGAGGTGTGTGTCATTGCAGGGCCCTTCTGGGATTGACAGGTGCCCATGGGTGCCAGAGCATGTTGGCCAGTGATGTGTCAGGGCCACATGGTGTGGTGCTTGGGATGTGGGTGGCGGTGGGGATGTTGTGTGTTGACTGCCATTGTGCCATGTTGAGGCCCCCTGCATGTGTGGGTGTCTGCATGTGGCAGCCTACGTAATGCATGGCTGACAGGGGGCTGTGCTCCAGGGGTGTTGTTGTGATGGTGCGCCTGGTGAGGGATACCCCAAATGTTACATGGGGCTAGCTGGTGTCATGAATCCTTGTGTGACCCCTGGCATTCCCCCTGTCCCTCCATCTATCCCTGCCCTCGCTTGTTTATGGTCCCTCACTGGAACACCTCACTCCAGCTTACCTGCACTTGGATGTGCTGTGTCCAGCGCAGACGGCAGGCCATGTATATACATGGGCCCAAGTCACTCCACTAGGTGCCGCTCCAGGTCAGTCAGGGTGGCCCCCTGTGCTGGGCCCCCTCCAGTGCCCTGTGCATTGTGTCTCTCCTGAGAGAGTTGTCCATGGATATTCCTTTTTATGTCGCAGTATCTTTTGCGTAGGCTCTCAATATCACGATGGGGTCCCCCTGCTGCCGCCACCTCTGCCTGCACTTCGGCCCATGCCCTGGTGCGCATGGCAATGGTCGTTGTTGCACTCATGTGGCCGAACAGCACCTCAAAGCGCTTGAGAATGCTGGCAAGGAGGAGGTCATTTTCCTCCTGGGTGAACTGGACCACCCTCCTCCTTACTTCCTCCTCAACCGGCGTCCTGCGGCGCTTCTGCCCTGGCATACTTCCAGCCTGTTCCATGGAGTGGTGTGAGATACCGGATGGCCCTGCCCTCTCACTTGCCACGTCTGTGGCTGGGTCGGCCACTGGTGGCTGTTGCCTGCACTCCCCTCCAGCCTCTGGCTTCCTCCTGCAATGTCCTCCATGCTATGGTAGGTTACGTGTACCAAGGCCGTTAGCATTCTGGACATGCTGTTTTCAAATGTGTACCTTGGGTGTGGTTCTATGCGCATTCCGCATGGGTGTTATGCGCATGTGCAGTAGCGTACGTTACCTTTGCAGTCACCGCCGATGTATGCGCCTTACGTATGATGTATCTTCCTGCGTGCATTACTATGCGTGCAACACAGTGTCCCTGCGCTCTATCTCCTGAGATCTGTCATTGTCGCTGCTGTTGGTGCGCACTGCACCATACACACGCCCTTGATCCTCTGGCATGGTTCATGCTGCATGCACGCACACTCTGCTGGACGTCATTGATTTGGGTCTTATGGCACATTCCAACGCGAGTATGTGGATCATGCAGTGTATCACGCACAACTCTGCATTGGATGTACACTTGTCCGCTACCTGTATGTGCATGGCAACGCGCCTTGCGTTCTGCTCTCACCTACGTGTCTGGGTATAGTATGAGATGCAGAACGCCGTACGTATGCACCCTGCTGTGGCACAGGGACAGGTAACCTGCTCCCTCTAATGTCCTTCAATGTGCACAATAAGAACATAAGAACATAAGATATGCCATACTGGGTCAGAACAAGGTCCATCAAGCCCAGTATTCTGTTTCCAACAGTGGCCAATCTAGGTCATATGTACCTAGCAGTTTCCCCAAGGGACACAGGTTCCACAATGCTTGTATTGGTTCAAGCATTGATATCCTGGGTCCCTTCTTAATAATGGCTTATGGACCTTTCCTCCAGGAACTTGTCCAAACCTTTTTTAAACCCAGCTACACTAACAGCCTTTACTACATCCTCCGGTAACAAATTCCAGAGTTTGATTACACGTTGAGTGAAAAAATATTTTCTTTTATTAGTCTTAAATAGTTTTCCCTGTAGCTTCATTGCATGTCCCCTAGTCTTTCTATATTCTGATAAGGTAAACAATCGATCTATGTTTACCCATTCCACTCCATTCATTAATTTATAGACTTCTATCATATCTCCCCTCAGCCGTCTCTTTTCCAGGTTAAAGAGCCCTAACCTTTTTAGCCTTTCTTCATAGGAGTATGCTTCCATCCCCTTTACCATTTTGGTGGCTCTTCTCTGAACCTTTTCTAAAATCGCTATATCCTTTTTAAGATACGGCGACCAGAATTGCACACAATATTCAAGGTGCGGTCTCACCATGGAACGATATAGAGGCATTATAATATCTTTCGTTTTATTTTCCATTCCTTTCCTTATCATACCTAGCATTCTATTTGCTCTCTTGGCCGCTGCTGCACACTGGGCCGAGGGTTGTAACATGGTATCCACAATGACGCCTAAATCTTTTTCCTGGGTGGTGGTTCCTAATGTGGAACCTTGCATCGTGTAACCATAGTTTGGGTTGTTCTTCCCTAGGTGCATAACCTTGCACTTGTCCACATTAAATTTCATCTGCCATTTTGATGCCCAGTCTTCCAATTTGTCAAGATCCTCTTGCAATTTTCCACAATCCTCTTGGGTTTAACAACTTTAAATAGTTTTGTGTCATCTGCAAATTTGATATCCTCACTCTTTATTCCACTTTCCAGGTCATTTATGAATATGTCAAAAAGCAGCAGACCCAGCACAGATCCCTGGGGTACACCACTATTCACCTTTCTCCATTGGGAAAATTGGCCATTTAGCCCTACCCTCTGCTTTCTATCTTTTAACCAGTTCCTGATCCACAATAGTACACTGCCTCCTATCCCATGACTCTTTAGTTTTGCCAAAAGTCTCTGATGAAGTACTTTTTCAAAGGCTTTCTGAAAGTCCAGATACACAATATCAACCAACTCACCTTTGTCCACCTGATTATTTACTCCTTCAAAAAAACATAACAGATTAGTTAGACAAGATCTTCCTTGTCTAAAGCCATGTTGGCTGTCTCCCATTAGGTCATGACTATCTACATGCTGAGTAATTTTATTCTTTATGATGGTTTCTACCATTTTTCCTGGTACTGATGTCAGGCTCACCGGTCTGTATTTTCCCGGATCACCCTTGGAACCCTTTTTAAAAATTGGTGTTACATTGGCGGAGATGGTGTCCCTGGGGCTGTGGCACTGGGCATGGGTGCTGTCCCACTGCAACTCCAGCCTGCAGCTGTGGGGGGGTCCACAGGTGGGTGTGGGACCAGAATGGCACCATAGGCGTGCTGAGGCACAGCCCCGCCTGCCACACCTCTACAGGCCCAGGCACATGATCCAGGACATGAGAGAGGACCAAGTCATCTTCTTCTACCGTCTGGGCACAGGGGCTATTAGGGAGCTCTATGAGGATCTAAGACCTGACCTCGAGCCCCGGACTGCCCGGTCACATGCCATACCGGGATTTGCCAAGCTTCTGGCTGCCCTACATTTCTTTGCCTCTGGCTGTTTCCAATCCTCAGTTGCCGCAGTGGGTGGGATGAGAGGCCAACATTCTCACACTGTCTTCACCAGGTACTGCGAGCCATGGTCAGCTGGGTTGGGAATTACATTTCAATTCCTAACAGTAGGCAACATTGGGGGGCCCTGGGACAGGCATTCCAGAGGATTGCAGGGATACCACATGTGATGGGAGCTATTGATTGCACACATGTTGCCCTGGTCCTGCCACGTGACAGGGAGGATGTGTACCGCAAACTGCAAACACTTCCATTCTCTGAATGTGCAGGTTGTTTGTGATGCAAATATGCATATTCTGAATGTGGTACCATGGTTCCCAGGGTCAGCCCAAGACTCCTATATCCTGCAGCACTCGGCACTGTTCAGCCAATTTGAGTCCAGACAATATGAGGACTATGTCCTGCTGGGTGGGTATTCACCATATCTAACATGGACATACAGTATATGGTTTACGGGGCCCCATTGTCACCTGTGTCCTCTGCATGCCTTACATTGTGGTGTGGTTTTGGGGCACTGCCTAGTTATGGAACTTTGTACAACGTCACATCCTGTCACCAGGGACGGGGTCACATACCTCTGAGTGCTGCTAAATGTCTCTATGTATACCATGTGTGTGTCTGTGCTCATCTGGGTATCTCAGCACACATGCGGTATGGACTGCTATCTGCCTCTGCTGTTCGGTTACCCACCTCCTGTGTACAAGGACACTCTGGACACATATGGTGTGTCCCTTCCATGGCTGGGTGTGACACCTCTAGCTTTCCCATGGCTCCCGCACCTGGCCTCAGGCATACTACACAGGCAGTTGTACATATGTATGCCTTTGTGGTGTGTCCCTCGCGTACCCCATATGCAGCGTGTTTGTGTGTGTGCCATCCGGGGGGAATTATGGGCACAGAACCGTCCTCATGATGTACAGTGTGTATGGGGCCTAATCTCTGTTGGCCATGTAGGAGACGACACGTGGTTTGAGCTCTGGTCATACCTGCTATCACACATGTATGCTGGATATCTGCCCACTTTATCTTGTCTTCACTGCCACTCTCACCTGGACCCTCGGGGGGGTGTTCCATTGACCTCTGCTGTGTGTGCACTGTATCATGGCCGTCACATACTTGCACAAATGCGCATCTCTGCCCCTCCCAGTATGCCTTGCCACTGGCGGCCAGATGCCCTCACACCAGATGCTGCTGCTGTCTAGGCACAGGTTTGGGACGTGATTTTTGACACGATACAGTTGATGTGAATTGCCCTCATTAGCCTTCCCAGGGGCTCTGGGTCTCCCAGCTTCAGATCTTGGTTCACTGTCATCATGTGCAATACTGTGACGTCATATGTTTGTGTCCCTGCTTATCTGAAGTCCAGTTGAACGTTGCTACATCAGTGATTCTGTGTGTCCATCATCTCCTGAGTGACTTTACGACATTTCTTTCTGCAGGTGATGTAGGATATGGGTGTCGTGCCTGGTTGCTGACCACTTTGAGTCTCCCTCAGCCAGGTGCAGAGATGTGGTACAATGAAGCCCATGCCTCCAGCTGCTCAGTCATTGAGCGCACCTTTGGCATTCCAAAGAGTCGCTTCAGGTGTCTGGATAGGACCAGTGGTGCCTTACAGTATGGACCCATGACTGTGGCACAGATCATTCTGGCCTGTTGCATCCTGCACAACATTGCTCTCAGGCACAATGTCCCAGTCAATATTAATGAGGATCTAGAGGAAGATCCTGTGTGCCCTCCTGCATGTGGCTGTGGTGACACACGTGAGGTGATGGCAGCCAGGCAACATCTGATCGAGGAGCTGTTCTGTAAGTTCTGCATTTGTGTGGATGTACATATGGGTAACCATGTTTGTGCTGACCTGTGTGTTTCACGACACTGTCATGATATATATTTATGTCACTTGTGTTTTTGGCTCCCCAGGATAGGCTGCTGATACTGCCCAGTGCTGTGGTGCATGTAGGAACAGTTTGTGACCTGCAGGTGACTGGGGTGGGTGGACATACAGGTAGGTGTACTGTGGTAGCAGCACTGCATAACACATATATGTGTTTCCCTCTCCACTGCACCTCTGTTGTTGTACACATGTTTGGCCTACGACTCCATCCCACATTTGTTCCATTTGACACGCATGTGACCATTGGCCTGTGCACATCTTGGGGGTCTACACACTGTAACTACTGCACATGTTACCGGGCTGTGTGTGTCTCCAGACACAGGGACTTGGATTGCTGGATGGCACATACAGCCTTCCCTGCCATTGTGGCATTACACAACAGTGGTGCATGCATGCATGGACGGGAAGGTTGTCTCCACTGGTCCCTGATTGTCCACAGTCCTGCCATATGCAACTTGCGGCATGCTTACCTTGTCTCACGGTGTATGTCTCTGTGTCTTTGGGACGTGTCTAATTGACGGTACCTTCTGCTTCCCTCTGCCTTTGTCTGTTACAGGGATGTGTCTGGCCACCTATGCAGTGATGTTCACCCTTCTCTCTATGACCTTCTGTTTTTGCCCTTCTGTACATTGTGCGCATATGTCATATATTGTTCCCTAATGTGTCTCATGTTTGCTGGCAGAACACTCCATGTCAACGTTTGGATTACACGCAATGCACCATTCCTTGGACATGCGCCACTGATGGCTGACCATGATGATGTGGTGATGGACACAGTTCATTGACATCTGCAGCCTCTACTGTGGCCCCTTGTGCCCTTTGCCTGACTCCGACAGTCCCCATCAGACACATGCTGTACATTTAAGGTAGGTTTCACCTTAAATCTTCTGTGACATACACCACGTGCAGATGCTGCATTTGGCCTGTTTTATCACCGTGCCTTTCTGTAGTATCTCTGTGCACCACCACTGCTGGACATGCTGTGGACCTCTGGGATGCCTGTGTGACATGGGCATTTACATGACCATGTTGAGATGGTATCCTGGTCTGCAGGGCCATCTCCTGCTGTGGTCCACATGCACTGTGCTGTGTGTTGTGGCCATGTAATGTTTTAATATCTGGGCATTCATAATGCACATATTGTGATGTCACTGTCTGCATTGTGACCTGATGATGGGTGTGCCATTCCCTTACCATTTCTCTAACCCTTTTCACACAGGGCCGCAGCCAACACACACGGCACATCTGCTACACTGCATCTAGAGACCCCATCACCCAAATGTGGTTGGACATGGCACCTCTGTGTAACAGTCCCTGGGTGTTGTTGCCAGTGGGAGATGGACCTCTGTGAGTTGGACACAGGCCTTTTTTGGACCTCATTGTTGGCCTGCTATTTTTGCCTTCACTGGGGGGAACGACACACCATCGCTGCCATGAAATGTCTGGGTGTTTCGTTGATTGTAGCTGGGAGGATCACCTTTGCATTGTTGTGGAACATTGAGATGTCACTAATGACTTTGCATGGCCATGTACTCTGGCATGGTCATAGATGGACTTGTGTGGTCAATTTGCACTGTGGACACTGATACAGAGGAAACACACATGTGTGCTCTATGTTGTACATCCATCTGACATTGTGTAGCAGTGTGTTGTCAGTGTGTTGTCAATGTGTGGGGCTCGCATCACAGTCATTGCACAAATATTTGGCTAAACAGGTACATGTAGCCACATATGAGGCACAGAAGATACATTCTGTGCATCCTGCTTATTTGTGTGGCTGACCTCTGCTTGTACATGACACACTATTTCCCTGCAGAGAACTGTGATGCCTGCCTCCATTTCAGGTTGCTGTTTGACCATTGCAGGGTGTGTCACAGTGGATATGGGGCAGCACTCTGTGGTGTTTTGATGTATACGGTGCATGTGCATATGCTCGGCTCATCTCCTACACTGGTGCATGTGCCGGGGTGTGATTTGTGTGGGTATGTGCACCATTGTGGGTGTCTCATTGTGGTTCTATGTATCTTTTTTGGGGTGTGTTCCCTGGACAGATGTGGCAACGTACATTGATTTGCTGCCTTATATTTGCATGTGTGCGCAGTCCCCTTTCTGACATGACATTGCTCCACTCACATTGTGCCAGTACCTTTGCAGTGTGGTGGTGGGTGGGTCCCTTTGCAGGCTGCATTTGCGTGGTCCCTGTACATTGCCATATCTGACTGCCCCTGTTTCCATGGCACCCATTGTGGTGTGACGTCCACATGGTGCTACCTCTGTATGCTAGTGTGATCCCATCTTCTTTGCTGTTTGACCACATGTGACTCTCGTCTTGATACCGTGTTCTCATGTTGCATTTTGTCTCTGTTGTTGATGCCATGTGTGAATTACAGGTGTTTATGTACACGACTACCTGTCATCTGGCCTTTCTCAGCTCATCACATGCTATTCTGGGGACATCTACACTGCTATATGACCCACAGACACCCACACATCATGTCTACACATGTGATGGGTGGTGCTGGGGCATTGGGGCATGGCATCATTGGTATGTTTGTGCATTTGTCTGTGCACTGCATCTGCACCTCACTGTGCGGCTATATCACATTACATCTCTGAGCATTTGTATATTGCTCTAATGGCGAATACGGCGCAGGGCACACAGGTGGGTGACATGTTCTGCGCATCTGTGATTACTATCTAGTCAGCACGCAGCACGCACACAAATGGGGTGGGAAGGGTACTGCTAGGGACAGTGTGGGTGTGTCAGGGGATCCCACTTCTATAGCTGCGGCGAGGACATATGCTTAAGCCTGGATCGGGGGGGGGGGGGGTGTTGGGGACGGTGACTATTGTACGTACAGTGGAGGTTATCTCACAGTGTACATTGCATCATGGAGACAGGGGCAGCATGTGGGGCTGCCAGTAGAGGTGTGCTGCACAGGTGCTGGGTGCCTGTTTGGGCGCAATGTTTTCAGGGGTGTTTGTGCAGATAGATGGGAGATGAGGGGTGGTAGGTCACCACGGAGTCTCTGCATCTTGATCTCAGCAGAGGAGGATGGGTATGGTAAAGGTTGGGGGGGCTTTGACATGACCAACCAAGGGGGGTGGTGCACCCATGACTGGCATGGCGCATGGTTGCATGCAGGAGGCAGACTACTGAGGTACCAATGGGATGCAATTGGGCAGGGCATGGCTGTATTGGTGGTGTGTTCAGGGTGGATGGGGCGGGTATCACTGGTGTTGTGGGGGAGGGGGGCAGGTGCTAGCTATCACATGGCTGTGTGTCGTGGGCAGGGGTGAGGGGTCAGGGATGGACCCATATTGCAGCCTGGGGACACTGGGGGAGTTACAGAGTTATCCACAGACACCAACAACAGGGGATGGGGCAGGGATGTGTTACAATAATGGGTGGGAGGGAAGGACGTGGCCATGTTCGATTTCAGGCCATGATGAGACATCCAGGTGGTGGTATCATCATGACAGCCATCAATCAGGTTTTTGGTTAGCCAGGAAGGGTTCAAGAGTGTGTAGATGGCTCTGTGGGCCATCAGTATCTAGCTGGTACAGCCAGCCATGGGTGCTGATGGCCACATTGGGGGACTGTGTATGGTGGTGAGCAGGGGTATCCATGCAAAGTCATTGGGGTACAACATCCGGGTGCGGGATTGTGGGGGAGGGGGTAGGTGTACAGATATTTCTGATGTGTACCATGTCTGGGTATAGTTACATCACAGATTTTAGTCCCACTACATTCATTACTGACTCACCTACTGCACCTGCACAGTAGGAGAGGTGGCCTATTGGTTAGGACACAGTACCTTGGACCAGGTGTCCGTGGGTTCACATCCCACCTGGGGACAGCAACATTGAGACTGGGGTTTCCAGTCTTATTGCCACTCCTTGTTGCCTTGGCCATGCCATGTGGCCTTATATTGGCCACTGCTTCATATGATGGGTGAGGCGGGATGGACAACTGTTTACTTACATAGATAATTCCATACCTTTGTCTGTAAATGCCCCCTGTACACAGCGCTGTAGGGACATGTCGTGCAGACACCCTACTCATCACATCTTACAATCTAGTTGGGATGGGTGATGGGATGAGGGGGCAGGGGTTGGGGAGGCAACGGTGGTGTGGAGTCAAGGTAGTTAGGGTCCATGGGCAGCAGCAGGTAGGTGGGCTCGCAACATGGATTTGATGTATGTTGGCGAAGGTGCCTGCCACACAGACCCCGTGAGTTTATCCAAGGCATACGATGCATCAGGGTGGAGGATAAAATGTTTGCTGTGATCTAGTGTGTGCCGTTTGTGGTAACTTGTTTGCATTGTGGTTGTTAGGATTCTTTGGGATAGTGGTCACAGACACACATTGCCAGTCCATAGATTGCTGGTTTGATCCCCACATGTTCTGTTCCTTTTCCTTTCATGTGTGCTGCTTACCTGCCCATGTGCTGGCTGCAGCCCCGTTACCTCTCCACACACCCTTCCATCTATGTGCTGTGCACCACAGTGTGCCCTCTCTGCAGCACTATCTGCTGCATCTTGTGTATTACATATAGCTTTTTCTTGGTGGTGACCATGTGACCAGTCTGCTTGGTGGATTGGTACTGCTGCTGTTGGTTGGTCTGTGCCACATCACTGTGCAGGTTGGTCTTTCACATGCTCATTTTTCAGTCCGTTGCCCTGGTCCACGGGCCATCCACTTAGCTTTCCCTTCAGCCTGCCCCTGATACCCTTCGTGTATCGCTCCCATGCTCTTTTGCATGCTGTTTACACTGCGTTACATCTCATGGTGTGTGTGCATGTGTTTCTATGTGGCTCCCGTCCCACTTACGGACTGTGATATGAGCTGTGGACGCCTGCTTTACATGTGCGTTGCATCATGGTGACTGTTTGGGTTGCCCTCTCCTGACACACAGCTGTAGTTTTATGTGGTGCCCTGCAGTGTTATTGTATGCAGCCATTGCTGTGAGCCTCAGAGTGGTGGTGTAGCCTATTGGTTTGTGCAGTGCTTTTCATCCTAGTGGTCATGGGTTCGCTCCCTCTTGGTTATCCTTTTTTTCTGCCTTCCCTATGGTGGTACCTGTAATCCCTGTTACAGTCATATCTCAGCTGATATGTGCTGCCTGCACATATTGCCCTCATCACAGTTGCCAACCATCCTTCGGTCTGTCTATCTACGTCTGTCAGCTGTGTAGAGTCCTGTCTGCCAGTGCAGGCTATCACCCCATGTTCTGCACTGCTACCCTTTCCTGCATTGCACCTCTTCATGCTTGCCTTGCCTGTGCCTGATCTACATGGTGCCACCACTCCTCTGTCCACCCATCATTGTAACTATCCTGCCACCTCCACCTCCATTGGGGGACACATATTCCCATCATCTGCCACCAACTGTCTTTCCAGTACTTGACATTGCCAACACCCTGTGCTGTGGTACAGTTGCCCCCATCATGTTTGTCATCAGTGCTGGCAGCCACATGGGATGCCCGCAGATATGGCAGGTCCACTGGCTCCCACCTCTCCCTCCTTCAATCACCTGTTCATTGCCTTTCCTGAGTGCTCTATCTAGTGTTGGGCCACATCTGTTTCTGTTCCGCACAGGTCATGCATGTCATCCTGAGGCACTTTGCAGTCCCTAGGGCACACTACCCTAGAACACCATAACCATATTAGGCCACATTGATCTATGGTTCCCTAGCCCAGGGTGCCTTCTGCGGTGCCTTGTCCAAGGGTACCTAATATGGCGCTTAGCCTGGGTAGCCCTATAGGGCGCCTTATGAGGCACCTTACAGGGCACCTTATAGGGCAACTTACAAGGCACCCTATAAGGCACCTTACACAGCGCCTTAGAAAGTGCCTTGCGAGGCGCCTTACACGGCACCTTGTAACGCTCATTAGTCTAGGGTGCCTTGTAACGCGCGTTAGCTGCTACGTCTTGCTGTGATGATGCACCACCCACACCTTTATATGGGCATCTGTACCTTTACCGCGGAACCTAACGCAAATGACATTACCGCATGTTAGTAAACATACCCCAAAGTTTGTTTTTTGCATTTTACAAAATGTAACACCATATCATCATTTTGCATTAAATCTTCAGAATACATTTCTAAAATATTTTCAAAATGCACCCCTTTACAGCAGTGGTGCAAGAAAAACACAGTGATATCCACAAGCCGTGGACATTGGGTGCTGTAATTGTCTGCTGTAGTATAAAACAGTTTTACAATGCTTGTTGAAAAAGCTCATAATGCTGGTAGGAAAGAATAAACTATCTGGGGGTTGTCCATAAGAATCAAAAAATTCCCCTGTCCCATCTCCACATATATAGAGGACTAACCAGTGTTCTCCAGGTAGGTTTTGAGGATGTGTATTTATCACCAAACATACAGGCTTCCTTGATATTTGTACATCAGCTAGCCAGTCACTGGGAAGCACATCTAAAAAGAAATCTGCAACACAGGGGTCCTTCTTTAAAATACGGAAGATCTGCATGGTGTTCATTTTCACGAATGATCAAAAAGAACATTCCTTCTATGATTAATTTCTATCACATTGTCAAAAAACCCATAAACAATCATGTTAACTGTATGGGGTAAGGCGCTGGCAAAACGTATTTCAGCCCACAGGTTACCAGTTTTAATCAGCAAGTAATGGTCTGCACACTCCTTATCCGGTGACAGGTCAAACGCCAACAGGGTATAACCTTTGTAAAACTCCTGACGGTCAATCAGCAGCGCTGTGTCTTTCAGATGTTTGCCAGTTGCTTGCACCAGTTGCATATATTCTCTTATACAACATCCATTTTGAAAGTCAGGTTGAAGAGGTTTACCGGGTATTTGTTCACCATCCACATACAGAGCGGCAAAATTAATATCATAATGTTTAAAATTGAAGGGGTTTTTAGCATAATTACCGCTGAAAGCATCATTATCCACAAATCCCAACACAATGAGTTTTGGTAACTGCCCCAAAAAGAGATTTTCCTGGTTAGTCACCCGGGCTCCGGCTGGTATGCAAAACACCTTCAGCCTCACATGGTCAATATCTTACTTGACATTAGCTTTCAGCAGAGCTTCTGCATGTCCCAAGCGCACTCCGGGGGAAAAGTTAACTCTCTTTACAAAGAGCGCTGCGTTTAGGATAAAGAGTTTATAATTTCCTTCGGCATCACCGTTCATTAAACAGAAAGAATATTTGTTGCGGGTCAATTTAATTTTGAGATCCACACTATTAATCAATAGCTTTTCTTGAAAAAATAGATCGCTATGTAAATGCCCCAATAGCTCCACCTTGTGGGTAGAGGCAGTAAATTGGGCCCTTTCAGTAAAACCGATGTTGCGAGATCCTATCTCTCTTACTTCATGCGCCCCTGCTGTGTCTTTATAAAACAACCTGCTTGTAAACTGTGATTTGAGGGATCCTTCACCAATTGAGAAGCAGCTCTACGAGGGCTCTGTAGGGGTAGCAGTTGTTGCTCTGGCTAATGAGTTGGTCTCCCAGGGTAACATCCAGCTGGCTAAACAGAGACATGATTGGGTAGTTCACCAGCGCTACTTTGGCTGCTGGATCGATGTTCGAACCATATTCTTCCACAATTTTACAGGTCAGGTGCAAACGAGTACTATTTAAATCAATGTAGTCTTCACCATGACCTGTGATATAGAAGTCCAAAGGGGCTGTTTCTGACAAAGCCGATAATGGCGGAATTTCCACATAAATACTTTTTCGATAGTTGTTTGGGTCGGGGCTAGTTGAAACAGGTCCAGTTCCGATTTAACACACTCTTCAGAGCCACGGTGTACAAAAGCCATGGTGCTTTTTTAGAATATATCTCGCTTCCTAGAGCTAGTGCTTCTCTTCTTAGACCGATGGTTAAGCTTCTGAGATCTGTCACCTACAGGTTTCTTTCTTTTAAAAGGCTTTGGAGGTCCTTGTGGTAACTCCTGAGACTTGGTTCTCTTTATTTTAACAGCTCCTCTAATCACAGCCAGTCCTGATCCTGCCTGTTCTGTAGACTGTTTCATTTTATTTAGAACAGCCGTTGTGACATGACTCATGACATCCTTAGCTATGTTTTTTGCAGCGCCTTTCATGTGTGGTTTAATAATTTCAAAACCCCTTCTCAAAAATGGTATAGCTTTTCTAAAGAGACTATGAAACACCCCACCGACACCGGCACCGTACATGACTGGTACTCCATGATATCCTGAAAGTCCATAGCCGGCTTGTGTTATATAATAATGCTTGTATGCTTTGGGGTCTCCGTAGTCTTTAGCCACAACCATTTTTTTTTTTAAACTTTTATTTTCATTTTGGAACATCGAAACAAAAGGACATACAGAATAGAAGACATGAACAAATAATATTATACAATCACGGACAGTAAACCCCCACCACCCCCCTCCCCCCCTGCTTCTTCTCTGGGATACGTAACAATCCAGTATCGGGTGTATATACACATTATTATCTTTCGAGATAATATAATTATCTGCAACATGATGAGTGTAGCTATACGGCTATATTGGAGCATCTGGCAATCTGAACATAGTCATTAAGCATCTGCCACTTAGACAAGTGAGAGCAGTCCTGAACCTGGAATGCCATCCGACGAGGTATCTGCTCATATGTACTATATAAGCAGACAGAATTCCACCATTCGGTAAAAGTTAGGCGGGAGCCATTCTTCCAATTTTTCGTGACTAAGCATACAGCCATACCCAACATAAAATCTAGGAGGAAGCGGCCTGTCCTGGGAAGAGAGGGGATCCCCGCCACAGAGCGGAGTCCCACAATCTTCCAAGAGAGGGGCTCCCGGAAGTGTAGGATACTTTGTATCCGGTCCCAAACCCGCCCCCAATATTGCTGTAGTGCTGGACATTCATAGATAACATGGGCGAAGGTACCCACCGCTGTATGGCATGACCAACATCGATAGCTTGTATTGACATTCCATTTGGCCATCTTCTCAGGAGTATAAAAGCATCTGTGGGCAAAATAGAAGAGCGTTTGAGTGACAGAGGCGGATCTAGAGACCCGCACCACTTTGCTCCAGACTATCTTCCATTGCTGGGGAGTTAAAGTGATGTGCAATTCGCGCTCCCATGCCTGCTGGGCCCTAGGGGTGTCCCTGCCTGGACTATGAGTGAGTATTTTATAAAAGTTAGATGCCACCCCTGGTAGACTCCCGATACAACGAATCACCTCTGACAGCCCTTCCACGCTAGTATCAGAGCGCGGAATGAACCGAGCGCCTTTAAGGCAATGTTGGAGCTGCACCCATTGAAAGTAATATTTCGCTGGTAGACCAAATTCCGTTTGTAAAGCATTAAAGGTTTTCCAGCGATCCCCAGCAAACAGCTGCTTAGGTGTCCAAATCCCCCTGGAGTACCAGGGTCTCCATGCTATCGTTTTTTTGTTAATTTGAAATCGAGAGTTATGCCATATCGGGAGATGGTCCGGGGGGCACGCCTGCGGACCCAGAGATTGAATGAGGGCATTAAAGGCCACTAGAGTGTCTACAACCATTGGTGAATGGCGGGAGTCTGAATGATGGCACATTCCGGGGAAGTAGGCCAGCGGAACTGGTCCACTAAGCTCTTCTTCAATATCTAGCCACACCGGGCGGCCTGCTGCCGGGGTATCCAACCAACGGGCACCTTGCTTTAAGAGGAAGGCTTTATGATATTTGAGAAAATCTGGAAATCTAGCTCCTCCTCTCGCTTTATCAGATTGCAAGTGTTGTTTAGCTATCCTGGGTGTTTTACCCTGCCATAAATAACGGATAAGAAGGCCTTCTATATCTTTGTAGATGTGTCGGGGCAGTAAACACTAAAGCGAGATCTTTGATCAAGGAGGTGAGTGTGAGGGAGCTCTTGGGCAGGCCACTCGTTCTAGGCGGTTGCCTGTCTATCAGAGGATTGACGACTTGATTAAAGTCGCCACCTATTATCAGTGAGGTGCTAGCAGAGGCCTGCGCAACCTGAGCAATGGTAGCAAAAAAGGCAGGATTATCCACATTGGGGGCATATATACATATACATGTTAGTTCAAGGTGTCCAATTTTAAGATGGACGCGGGACCATCTGCCCTCCGTGTCAGAGCTAGTGGCAATAATGGTGACAGGCAAGGATTTCCTCACCAGAATAGCTACCCCACATTTCTTAGAAACAGCCGGAGAGTAGGCAGCTACCATGTAAGGTTTAATATTGAGTTTCAGAGTTTCGGTAGAATTTAAGTGCGTTTCCTGAAGAAAAACCAGATCCGCCTTTTCATGACTCAAATAACTAAGGATTTTCTTTCTTTTAATCGGGTTGTTGATTCCCTTTACGTTCAATGAAAAAACCTTACATAGGGCCATAAGACATTGTCATACATTTGAAGTAAAAGCGCAGGCGAGTATGGAATATATACCACATCTGTACTTCTATTTCATACACATCAATTAAGATACCAGATACACCCCATATGAGAAAACAAGCACCGAAGTGCCCCAGAGAAGAAGCATAACCCCAAATATAAATGGCGACCATATGTCTGCGGGAGGAGGCCCAAGAGAGTGCGATTGTAATATTCGAACCCTTCTGTTATTATAGTCTCCAATCTCCACCGAAGTAGCTGTGGGCATGATAGAGCAGGGCCATCAAGGCTAGTGAAAGCCAAGGCTGTGAATTGCCAAGGCAGTCTCTAAGGTAGAGAGCGTCCGAAAACAATATGGCGGGTTTTACCAATATAAGGTCAATTAGCTAAGTGTTCCTTGGATCAACGCATCTGATCTGCCTCTTTGGACTCCAAAAATTCCGCAAGTAATTCAGGATCATCAAATGTTCTGGTCTGGTTGTGCAGCGTTACCCTGAGTTTAGCCGGGTACATCAGGCCATAGCGAGCTTGCAGTTGTTGTAGCCTCGGTCGAAATTCCAGGAATCGCTTTCTACGATCAACCGTGGGCTTAGCCAAATCAGGAAAGAAGGATATCCGGTGGCCCTCAAACTCGATGGGGCCTTTTGCGCGAGCAGCATTCAGAATTTGCTCAACATGTTGGTATCTTAAGAGCCGAAAGATAATAGGCCGCGGGGTCTTCCGATTGAGCGCCATATTTGAGGGCACTCGATGAGCCCGGTCAATCTCCAGGTCTTTAGCAAATGTGATCCGAAGTAGGGAAGGAAGCGCCTTACAAAGAAACTCCTTCATGTCTCCAGACTCAGCTCCCTCCGGTATGCCCACGAGCCGTATGTTATTGCGGCGGGCCCGATTGTTGCCATCTTCCACTTCTTTCTGAAGGGCCCGTCTCTGGCGCTCTACTTTGTCAAGTTTCGCCAACCGGACCGTGTGTGAGTCCAGTATGCCTTCCATTTTGTCTTGTCGTAGGGAAAGCCCTTCAAGTTTGCTTTGCAGCATGCCGAAATCTTCACGCAGCGCTCGGAGTGACTCCCCGTTGGATTGCACAAGGTCTTTTACCCCTCGTATTTCAGTGAGGATCTCCTGCTGCATCTCGGGACCTTCCCGAGGTGCGGGCTGCTTCTGCGGAGACGGGGGCTCGGTTTTGGAGCGTTTACCATGGGAATTCGTTGGGGTCCCGAAATCTAGACGTGCTGGTTTGGTCCCCGCCATCACCCCAAGGTACCCCGGTAGAGTCAAAGCAATATTCAGAATTAAAACGGTTCAAAATTCAGGAGTCTTGGTAGGCCTCTCGGGAGCCTCAGCGCTATGCGACTATCCCGCTGGACATCAGGCTCCGCCCCCAGCCACAACCATTTTAAAAAACAGTCACCCTCCGGGGGCGCATATTAATCTTAAGGATCACCTTCCCATAACAAAATGAGACATGTCTGTTCTGATCCGTCTTTATTTCAAATATGATGGTGTCAATATGCTGTTTGTTCACAGGTACATAATGTGGCTTATCATAAGTTAATGTGATAAACTCATCTCTAAACCCCTTAGTTGGAACACAGCGCAGCAGTGGCACAAAATGGTCACCTACTAACTGGTGCTCTACAATATCTGTGTACAGGTAGAGGGTATTAAAACCGCCCATGATATCCACTGGAAAATGGGAACGCTGTGTATTAATGTCAGCTTCTATTCCCAAAATAGTTGCCAAATCACCATCTGCAGAAATAACAGACTTATCTTCCGATTTTATTCGGATTCTTCGCGCATAGGGTTCATAAATGATTCAGATTTATAGATGCTGCTAATGTCCTGATTCATGGATTCCACTAAACTCTGCATGGTCGCATAATGTCCTCGCCTGACTGTCATGTGGTGCTGTATATTTCCTGCTATGGAGGTGACAACATACTTTTGATCTTTCTTAATATTCTCCCAAGTGTTGGGATATTGTATTTCCACTAACCCTACTTCCCACGGTCCTTGTAAGTCCAACAGCCTTGCTAGTTGTATGGTAAACTTAGCGCTGGTATTTTGGGGAAACACACCTGCTGAGGCATTGCTAGGCAGTGTGATATAAAAGCCACCATCATTCTTTTTATTTTATTTTAATGCTGCTTCAAAAGAAAGAAAGAAATCAGATGTCTTGAATCTCTGATGCTTTAACCCAACTGTTAAATTTAACAGGCCATCCCCACCATTTCACGAGGTAGAATCTGTTCCTGCCACATCCTTTTACCTTTAAAACCTTATCGATACGGCATATTCTGTTCTGTTGTGGGGTGACTTTTAGCAATTCTTCAGGATAAAAAGAACCTTGTATGGCTTCACAGTCATAATCATGTATCTTGTATATCGCTTTCTGTCCCCGTTTAAAAAATGTCCATTATTATAAATACCTCATCAGTCTACGTTTGCTCGTAACCTTTTTCAAATTTTCCTTTAGTTTTTGAAAGTCTTACATGATCTCCTTTCTTTAAGGGGTTCTTGGTGTGCTTACATTTGATGCTATCAGCGTAGACTCTTTTCCAGATCTGCAGAGAATTTGTGTATGTCACATCTATAGGCCTCGCCTTTATTGTTCTGTGAAAACTATTATTATAGCTGTGCACAAAAGTCTGCAATACGTCTTGGTACCTAAAGGTGTTGTGTGTAGTAAAATAACGCCACATTTTGGATTTCAAAGTCCTGTTAAACTTTTCTACCACCGCTGCTTTAACATCGTTATTGGTTACAAAATGATGAACCCCTCTTTGTTTTAATAAATTCTTCAGAGACCTATTTAAAAATTCTTTAACCTTGTCTGTCTGTATTTTTTTGGGTATGCGACCTAGATTAAATATTTTATCAAAGGCTTTAGCAACTTCATGACCAGTTTTTGATTTTAAACTTGCAGCCCAAGCATATTTTGACAGGATATCTACCACTATTAAGATGTATTTGTAGTCATTGTTATAATGGGACAAGGCTGCCATATCAATTAAATCAGCCTGCCATTGCGCATCCACATCTGACACGATCATCTTGTTTCTTTTAAAATGGACCCTAGCAGGTCGGTGTAAAGTATAAGCATCTTGTCCTGTAGCCTATCTAACTACATCTTTTCTGTTGACTGTTTTAACATGCTTTTTAGAAGCTTGAAGTAGAGGATTTATGCCTATTGCTTTTGGGTCATAGTAAATGTTCTTCCTGATTTCCTTCATGATTGCCATGCTTTGACTATTCTTTTTATTTTGCTAACATCTTCAGAATGGATTTATTCCACAAATCCTGTGTGTTTTAAAGTATAGCCTGTCCTTTCTACACACCCCAGGAGCATGCTCAGAACAAGTCTCTTGTTTCTGCCAATCACATGTTGTCATTTCCTTTCCTAGAAGCATGCCCAGGCTTGTTTCTCTGTATTGGTTTTTTTTTCAAAGCCACTAAAAAAATAGCTGTAGTGGGATTTGAACTCAAGGCTCTCTCTGTATTTCAGGCTGAAAAGCTCTGCTGTCAGAATACTTCTCTTTAACAGTGAAGTCTTAAAAGCAAAATTCTCTCACATGGACAGCACTAGTTTCTCTAACAAAGATGTGTTAATTGCATTTTAACATTTGTAAAGAAAAGCCTGTATACCAAATGCTGTACAGATACAGGCTTGTGTTCCTGCTGCTACCAAAGGGTTATTTTTAACAATCAGTTCTAAATAGTCTGCAATACACACAAAAGCATTGCACTGCTTTGTGTGAAAAAAAAACTGGGGCAGGGGGAGAGACAGCAATTTTCTTTTGTTTTCCAGGGTTCCTGCTTTTGCAGATGTCAGCATTAACCAGAATCAAAACACATTTCCGGAGTCAGTCACTCTGCTTCCGGTGATGTAATTTCCATTGATGTAGGCTGGGGGCGTGGTTGAGGGTGGGAGGGTATGGGTGTGGCACAAACCCGGAAGTGGTCACTGATTGGCTAATGCCATCATTGTGGGGCGGGGTATGGGTGTGGTACAAACCCGGAAGTGAGTGCTGATTGGTTGATGTCATCCTTGGGGGCAGGGTGGGGGGGGCATGTCAGAGTGGGGGTGTAGCCCCACCTGGGGGTGTGGATGGGCAGAGCTAGCTCACCATTCATTTCTATGGGAGGGGGTGTGGCCAGAGGCGGGGCATACACCGGAAGTGAGCGCTGATTGGCTGCTGCCATCCTTATCTCACCTGTCAATCAGTTTGACGAGTAGTGTACCCATTATACTAGTGCCTCTGCAGTTCAAAGGGACTCTGGGAGAGAAACTCAAGCCCATTGTTAACACTATAGCAATCTCAGAAGTTCTACCTATTCTTGGTAAGGGGGCAGAAAGGCTGCATTGCATAAACAACTTTAATACATGGCTCCAAACCTGGTGCAAACAAGAAGGATTTAGATATATAGGCAACTGGGGAAAGAGAAGGAACTGTAAGAGACTATACTGCGCTGATGGACTACATCTCTCTGACACAGGGAAAAGGATCTTAAGTGAAAATTTCCGGCAGCATGTGCACAGGCATTTAAATTAGGGAGAGGGGGTATTGGATGGAGAAGGACAAGTTCAAGATGTCACTCCCAGCAAAAGCATAATAACATTGGGAACAGCCACACTTTTAAATCACAAATCAGTTGCAAGTGGGAAGAGGTGTGTAGTACAAAATACATGCAAAATACAGGCAAGCTGGAAAGCAATGAGCACAAATGCACTAAGCCTAGCCAACAAAGTTCCTGACCTGGAAGCCTCAATGGTGGAAATGGACTTGGACATTGTGGACATTACAGAAACATGGTTTGACAAGTCACATAAATGGTACATAGCCATAGCTGGCTATAATTTATTTAGGAGAGATAGAGAAGGCAGAAAAGGAGGAGGAGTAACCCTATATGTCAAAAGCAATATTAAACCTGCTGAATTGCTTGGGCCGTGGAGAAAAGAAGAAGCACTGTGGATTGTGTTGGAAAGAGGAGATGGCACTATCATCCATGCTGGTATCATCTACAGGCCTCAAACTCAAACCAAAGAAATGGATAGAGACTTGATTATTGATATTGAAAAAGTAGCCATGAAGGGAGAAATGATCATATTGGGTGACTTTAATCTACCTGATGAGGATTGGAATATTCCTTCTGCAAATTTGGAAAGAAGTAAAAAAAATTGTGGATGCCTTCCAAGATGCATTGCTTAGACAAATGGAGATGGAACTGACGAGGGAAAGTTTGATGCTGGTATTTAGTACTCACCAACAGAGAAAGTGTGTCAAACATCTGGGTGGGTGCCCATGTGAGCAACAGTGATCATCACACAGTGTGGTTTGAGAAAATAGCCAAGGCAGAGTACCTTCACAGCAAGCTCAATGTCCTAGACTTCAAAAATGCTGACTTCAGGAAAATGGCCAAGTGCCTGAAGGAGGTGTTGGCAGGGTGGGAGGAGGTAGGGGAGGTGGAATTGTAGTGGACTAAATTAAAGGAAACAATAAAAAGGGCAACAGATACATATGTCAGGAAAGTAAATAAAAACAAGAAGAAAAGGAGACCTATTTGATTTTCTAAAGGAGGTGTTGGCAGGGTGGGAGGAGGTAGGGGAGGTGGAATTGTAGTGGACTAAACTAAAGGAAACAATAAAAAGGGCAACAGATACATATGTCAGGAAAGTAAATAAAAACAAGAAGAAAAGGAGACCTATTTGTTTTTCTAAAGGAGTGGCTGAAGAACACTGAAAAAAATACAAGATTAAAGCTAAAAGAGAAAAGAAGAAAAAGAAGGATAGCAAAATCAAAGGCAGAAGAAAAGATGGCTAAAGATCTAAAGCGTGGTATTGAAAAGTTTTTCAGGTATATTCGGGAGAAGAGGAAGAGCAGAGGTGAAATTGCAAGACTCAAAAGTGTTCAGAATAGATTCGTGGAAAGTGACATGGTAAAAGTGAAAATGCTAAACAAATACTTCTGTTCTGTTTTTACTAAAGAAAATCCTGGAGAAGGACCATCTGTAATTGACAAATATACAAATGGAAATGGAGTAGATGTTACACCAGTCACAGAATATGATGTGGTTGCACAGCTTGCAAAACTTAAAGTGGACAAAGCCATGGGACCGGATGGGATACATTCCAGGATACTGAAAGAGTTTAGAGAGGTTCTTGCAGGGCCTTTAAAGGATGTTTTTAATGGAGACAGGAGAAGTTCCACAGGATTAGAGAAGGGCCAATGTGGTACCTCTTCACAAAAGTGGTAATAGGAAAGAAGTGGCAAACTACAGGCCAGTAAGCCTTACCTCAGTGGTGGGAAAAGAAATGGAGGTGCTCCTGAAAGACAGAATAGTGGACTTTCTCGAAACCAACAGATTGCATGATCCGATGCACAAAGGTTTTAGCAAAGGACGATCATGCCAAACAAATCTGATCGAGTTTGGCCACTGTTGGAAACAGGATACTGGGCTTGATGGACCTTGGTCTGACCCAGTATGGCATATCTTTTGTTCTTATGAGTTTGTTGATTGGGTGACCAGAGAACTAGATCAAGGGTATGAGATGGATGTGATCTACCTAGATTTCAGCAAAGCCTTTGATACTGTTCCTCATAGGAGGCTTATTGATAAGCTGAACAGCCTAGGGATGGGTCTCAAGGTGGTGAATTAGATCAGAAATTGGTTGGCTGATAAGATGACAGAAGGTGATGGTAAATGGAGCTCACTCAGATGAAAGGAAGGTGATTAGTGGCGTGCCCCAGGGATTAGACCTGGGACCGTTACTGTTCAATGTATTTGTGGGTTGCATACAGAGAAGAATTATCAGCAGAAAGGAGTATGTGCTAATGCCATTGTACAAGTCACTAGTGAGGCCTCACTTGGAATATTTTGTTCAGTTATGGAGATCATATCTCACAAAAGGATAAAAAGACTGGAAACGGTTCAGAGGAAGGTGACCAAAATGATTTGGAGCCTGCGCCAGAAGACGTATGAGAAGAGACTTGAAGACCTAAATATGTATACGCTAGGGGTGAGGAGGGACAGGAGAGATAGGATAAAGACCTTTAAATACTTAAAAAGTATTAATGAACAAACAAGCCTTTTTCAAAGACGGGGAAGCTATACAACTAGAGGCCATAACATGAAACTGCAAGGGGATAAACTGAAAGGCAATTTCAGGAAATATTTTTTCACTGAAAGAGTGGTGGATGCTTGGAATGCCCTGCTGATGGACGTGGTGGGAGCAAATACAGTGACAGAATTCAAAATGGCACGGACAGACACAGTGGATCCCTTTATAGCAACAGGATAAAATAAAAATAAACTTAACTATCTCTTATACCTCACAAATAGGGGTGACCTGCATGGAGTGGTGGGTCACCCCTAAACAGAGGCATGGGGAGGAGTGACCTGCACAGAGCAGCAGATGCACCTACTCTTGTCACCTTCCTGGGCAGACTAGATGGACCATGCTTGTCTTTATCTGCCATCATATACTATGTTACTGTAAGTACTAAGTACAGTCAGATTCAATCTAAGGCACGGACTTTATCATTTAAGAAAGGCAGTCCGTCTTATTGTATGTGTGTAAACATGGTGATATTACGAAACTATGAAGCACGATGGCATTCAATGAAGCATTACTATTTCCTTTAGGAAGGACTTTTTCAGAGGAGCTTCAATGTTTGAGATATGAAGTGGCAGTCAATAGGGCCAGCTCATCCACTAGATGGGCTAGGCAGCTGCCTAGGGCAGCAGATCTCAATGGGGAGCAGGTCATGTGCCCACACATGGCTTGCTGCTTCTGACCCCCCTACAACAGGAAGTTGTGGCAGAGGGGGATCAGACGTGGCAGGCCATGTGTGCCGAAGCCAAGCCAAGCCATCACACCAACCCCACCAACGGAATCAGCAGCAGTGGGGGGGCTGAAGCGTGGCTCAGCATGGGAAAGGGAGTGGAACGGTGAGTCTTGGAAGGGGAGGTAAGAACATAAGAACATAAGATATGCCATACTGGGTCAGACCAAGGTCCATCAAGCCCAGTATTCTGTTTCCAACAGTGGCCAATCTAGGTCATATGTACCTAGCAGTTTCCACAAGAGACACAAGTTCCACAATGCTTGTACTGGGTCAAGCATTGATATCTTCGGTCACTTCTTAATAATGGTTTATAGACCTTTCCTCCAGGAACTTGTCCAAACCTTTCTTAAACCCAGCTACACTAACAGCCTTTACTACATCCTCCGGTAACAAATTCCAGAGTTTGATTACACGTTGAGTGAAAAAATATTTTCTTTTATTAGTCTTAAATAGTTTACCCTGTAGCTTCATTGCATGTCCCCTAGTCTTTCTATATTCTGATAATGTAAACAATCGATCTACGTTTACCCGTTCCACTCCGTTCATTAATTTATAGACTTCTATCATATCTCCCCTCAGCCGTCTCTTTTCCAGGTTAAAGAGCCCTAACCTTTTTAGCCTTTCTTCATAGGAGTATCCTTCCATCCCCTTTACCATTTTGGTGGCTCTTCTCTGAACCTTTTCTAAAATCACTATATCCTTTTTAAGATACGGCAATCAGAATTGCACACAATATTCAAGGTGCGGTCTCACCATGGAACGATATAGAGGCATTATAATATATTTTGTTTTATTTTCCATTCCTTTCCTTATCATACCTAGCATTCTATTTGCTCTCTTGGCCGCCGCTGCACACTGGGCCGAGGGTTTTAACATGGTATCCACAATGACGCCTAAATCTTTTTCCTGGGTGGTGGTTCCTAATGTGGAACCTTGCATCGTGTAACCATAGTTTGGGTTGTTCTTCCCTAGGTGCATAACCTTGCACTTGTCCACATTAAATTTCATCTGCCATTTTGATGCCCAGTCTTCCAATTTATCAAGATCCTCTTGCAATTTTTCACAATCCTCTTGGGTTTTAACAACTTTAAATAGTTTTGTGTCATCTGCAAATTTGATAACCTCACTCGTTATTCCACTTTCCAGGTCATTTATGAATATGTCAAAAAGCAGCGGACCCAGCACAGATCCCTGGGGTACACCACTATTCACCTTTCTCCATTGGGAAAATTGGCCATTTAGCTCTACCCTCTGCTTTCTATCTTTTAACCAGTTCCTGATCCACAATAGTACACTGCCTCCTATCCCATGACTCTTTAGTTTTGCCAAAAGTCTCTGATGAGGGACCTTGTCAAAGGCTTTCTGAAAGTCCAGATACACAATATCAACCGACTCACCTTTGTCCACCTGTTTATTCACTCCTTCAAAAAAACATAACAGATTAGTAAGACAAGATCTTCCTTGTCTAAAGCCATGTTGGCTGTCTCCCATTAGGTTGTGACTATCTACATGCTGAGTAATTTTATTCTTTATGATGGTTTCTACCATTTTTCCCGGTACTGACGTCAGGCTCACCGGTCTGTAGTTTCCCGGATCACCACTGGAACCCTTTTTAAAAATTGGTGTTACACTGGCGATCCTCCAATCTTCAGTTATTAGAGATGATTTTAATGATAGTTCACAGATTACTGATAGCAGGTCTGCAATCTCATATTTCAGTTCTTTCAACACCCTTGGATGTATACCATCCGGCCCAGGTGATTTGCTACTCTTCAGTTTATCTAATAGTTGTAAGACATCTTCCCGATGTATCGATATTTCCTTCAATGGCATAGCTCGGAAGGGAGGGCAGCATTGCCGGGGCTGCTACCTGAGGCAACAAAAATCCTTGGGCTGGCCCTGGCAGTCAATGATTTAGACATGAATAGGTTATCCCAAACCTTCACTGTGTGGCCCAGAAGGGTCTTCTTCTGGAGGGGGCCGTGTCCCTGAGTCCATGAGCTCCACGATGTATTTGTGAGTGATATTGCTGTAGGACTGAATGGAAAAGTCTATCTTTTTGCAGATGACACCAAAATTTGCCACAGAGTGGACTCCCCTAAGGGAGTGGAGAACATGAGGAAAGATCTACAAAAGCTGGAAGAATGGTCTAATGCTTGGCAGGTAATGTGAAGAAGTTCAGTGGCATGCATTTAGGAAGCAGAAATCCAAGGGAAATGTACTCAATAGGGGGCGAGAGGTTGGTTTGCACAGACCAGGAGAAGGACCTAGGAGTGGTTATTTCTGAGAATCTCAAGGTGGCGAAACAGTGTGACAAGGTGGTGGCAAAAGCCAGAAGGATGTTGGGTTGCATACAAAGAAGAATTACCAGCAGAAAGGGAGAGGTACTAATGCCACTGTACAACCCACTGGTGAGGCCTCACTTGGAATATTGTGTTCAGTTTTGGAAACCATATCTTACAAAGGATATAGAAACACTGGAAATGGTTCAGAGGAAGACAACCAAAATGATTTTGAGCCAGAGTCAGAAGACTTATGAGAAGAGATTTGAAGACCTGAATATGTACACTCTGGATGAGAGGAGGGGCAGAGGAGATATAATTCAGATCTTTAAATACTTAAAGAATATTAATGAACAAACAAACCTCTTCCAAAGATGGGGAAGCTGTAAAACTACAAGCCATAACATGAAGCTGCAAGGGGGGTAAATTGAAAGGCAATGTCAGGAAATACTTTTTCACTGAAAGGGTGGTGGATGCTTGGAATGCCCTCCCGATGTTAGTGGTGGGGGTGAATACAGTGACAGAATTCAAAATGGCATGGGACAGACACAGTGGATCCCTTTATAGCAACAGTGTAAAATAAAAATTAACGGAACTATCTCTTATATCTCAATAGGGGTGCCCTACACGGAGCGATGGGTACACCCCTAAACAAAGGCATGGGGAGGAGTGACCTGCATGGAGAGGCAGGGCACCTACTCTTGCCACCTTGCTGGGCAGACTAGATGGACTATTCTGGTCTTTATCTGCCATCATATACTATTTTACTATGATACTATGTTACTATGTTACCATGGTACATGTAAAAGGTCTTAGGAAAAACATAAGTAGTTTGCTTTCCTTACATCTTGTTTTAAAAGAATAATATTTGCTGGTTGTAAAAGATTTAAACATCCCAACTTTAACTTAAGAGTTAATTGTGTTTTTATATGCTCATTTTCTTCTTTAGTAAGTCAGACTTGCAAATTGATATTTGAAATGTCTATTTTCTTATCATCCTTAGTTTTGGTTTTCAGATAAGAGCTACATTTTGTTTTGAAAACTTTCCTATCTAAGTTTAAGGAAAAAGACAGATTTATATTGTAGCACTATGAATTTTGTACATGCTAGTTTTTGCTTTGGTCTTAGTAATCCTCGGTTTAAGTAATCATTTCAGTATTGTGATTTTCCTTATTTAGCAGATTCAAATTGGTTTCAATCCAACTCAGTTATAGAAAGTGTTCCTGATATTTCTGGAAAATTACCTGATATCATTAGTATTCATTTTGTTGTAGCTCTTTTCCCATCCTATTGAGATTGTTCTTTTAAAATGTTTAGAAAGAATCATTTTCATGTCATAAGGACTTTACTTATATTGAATGTTTAATGCTAATTTGTATATGCAGAGAGTTATTTGGAATGAGATGAAATACATTTATATCTTCTATCTGCAGTTCATTTAAAAGTAGCAGTAAAGTATTAATAGTTGTTTCTAGAAGCCTTGGTCTGTAAGGATTAGTATGGCATCTATGCATACAATATATAGCTGATATGGGGACGTATGTAGTTTGTGGTATGAGCAATTGAAGAGAAAGTATTGAGTCTAGTGAGATAAGAACATAAGAACATAAGATATGCTGGGTCAGACCAAGGTCCATCAAGTCCAGTATCCTGTTTCCAACAGCGGCCAATCTAGGTCATATGTACCTAGCAGTTTCCCCAAAAAAAACAGGTTCCGCAATGCTTGTACTGAGTCAAGCATTGATATCTTGGGTCCCTTCTTTTTTTTTTATTTTTATTTAATATTTTCTGAATAACAATATTACAATAAAGAAAACAAAGAAAGAAACTGAATTCAATATATCCAAAAACATAAGAACCACATTACAGCCCACATTACAGGAGAGTGCATTGAAATTAAACCATTAATAAAGAAAATAGGAGCTAAAATAAACTCCACAATTGGAAAACAGTAAATCTCGCCAACCTAAACTCACAAAACCTCTTTCTCAGACAAAAATAATTGCAGTTGAGAAACATCAGTATACAGTAGAGTTTGACCATCAAAAGTAAGAATATGACAAGGATACTTAAAAAAAAAAAGAAGCTCCCAATGCCAACAACGAGGTTTTAATGCCAGGAATTGCTTGCGCCTAACCTGGGTAACTCTGCCTATATCCGGAAATACCAGACCTTTTGGCCACAAAAAGCAATTTGGGTCCCTTCTTAATAATGGTTTATGGACCTTTCCTCCAGGAACTTGTCCAAACCTTTGTTAAACCCAACTATGCTAACAGCCTTTACTACATCCTCCGATAACAAATTCCAGAGTTTGATTACACGTTGAGTGAAAAAAATATTTTATTTTATTAGTCTTAAATAGTTTACCCTGTAGCTTCATTGCATGTCCCCTTTACCATTTTGGTGGCTCTTCTCTGAACCTTTTCTAATAACGCTATCCTTTTTAAGATACGGCGACCAGAATTGCACACAATATTCAAGGTGCGGTCTCACCATGGAACGATATAGAGGCATTATAATATATTTTGTTTTATTTTCCATTCCTTTCCTTATGATACCTAGCATTCTATTTGCTCTCTTGGCTGCCGCTGCACACTGGGCCGATGGTTTTAACATGTTATTCACAATAACACCTAAATCTTTTTCCTGGGTGGTGGTGCCTAATGTGGAACCTTGCATTGTGTAACCATAGTTTGGGTTGTTCTTCCCTAGGTGCATAACTTTCATCTGCCATTTTGATGCCCAGTCTTCCAATTTATCAAGATCCTCTCGCAATTTTCCACAATCCTCTTGGGTTTTAACAACTTTAAATAGTTTTGTGTCATCTGAAAATTTGATAACCTCACTCGTTATTCCACTTTCCAGGTCATTTATGAATATGTCAAAAAGCAGCGGACCCAGCACAGATCCCTGGGGTATACCACTATTCACCTTTCTCCATTGGGAAAATTGACTATTTAACCCAACCCTCTGCTTTCTATCTTTTAACCAGTTCCTGATCCACAGTAGTACACTGCCTCCTATCCCATGACACTTTAGTTTTGCCAAAAGTCTCTGATGAGGGACCTTGTCAAAGGCTTTCTGAAAGTCAAGATACACTATATCAACTGACTCACCTTTGTCCACCTGTTTGTTCACACCTTCAAAAAAACATAACAGATTAGTAAGACAAGATCTTCCTTGTCTAAAGCCATGTTGGCTGTCTCCCATAAGGCCATGACTATGTACATGCTGAGTAATTTTATTCTTTATGATGGTTTCTACCATTTTTCCCGGTACTGACCTGAGGCTCACCGGTCTGTAGTTTCCCGGATCACCCCTGGAACCCTTTTTAAAAATTGGTGTTACATTGGTGATTCTTCAATCTTCAGGTATTAGAGATAATTTTAATGATAGTTCACAGATTATTAATAGCAGGTCTGCAATCTCATATTTCAGTTCTTTCAACACCCTTGGATGTATACCATCTGGCCCAGGTGATTTGCTACTCTTTAGTTTATCTAATAGTTGTAATAAATCTTCCCGATGTATCGATATTTCCTTCAATTCTTCCGCACCTTTAAATACCACTTCAGTCATGAGTAACATCCCTACATCTTCCTCAGTAAAGACCGAAGCAAAGAATTCATTCAGTCTCTCCACTATCGCCCTGTCTCCTCTTAGTGCCCCTTTAACTCCTCTATCATCTAATGGACCAATTGACTCTCTCACTGGTTTTTTGCTATGAATGTACTTGAAAAAAACTTTATTTCACGTTTTTGCTTCCGCAGCAAGCTTCTCAAATTCTCCCTTTGCCTGCTTTATCAATGTCTTGCATTTGACTTGCCAGTGCTTGTGCTGTCTCCAGGTTTCATCGTTTGGCTCTTTTTTCCATTTCCTGAAAGATGCTTTTTTGGCAACAACAGCCTCTCTGACTTCACCTTTAGACCATGCTGGAAACATTTTGGACTTCCTTCCACTTTTCTTATAGCATGGAATACAGCTGGTCTGGGCTTCCAAGATAGTATTTTTCAACAACACCCAAGCTTGATGTAAGTCTTTAACCTTTGCAACTGCTCCTTTTAGTTTTTTCTTAACTATTTTCCTCATTTTATCATAGTCTCCCTTTCGAAAGTTAAAAGGAATTCCTTACTATCCCTCCTCCACTAATTAAATCAAAGGCGATCATGCTATGATCACTATTGCCAAGTGGCCCCAACACCCTTATCTCTTGCACTAGATCTGGTGTTTCACTAAGGACTAGGTCTAATATGGCTTCCCCTCTGGTCAGTTCATGAACCAGCTGCTCCAAGAAGCAGTCATTTATGTCATCTAGGAACTTTATCTCCCTAACATGTCCTGCCGTGACACTGACCCAGTCGATACCGGGGTAATTAAAATCACCCATTATTATTACTGCGTTGTAACTTTTGTTAGCTTCCTTGATTTCTTTGAGCATTTCATCATCCATTTGTTCATTCTGGCCAGGCGGTCGATAGTACACGCCCACTGCCATCGCCTTCCCCTTTTTACATGGAATTTCAATCCGTTGAGATTCTACAGCAAATTTTGTTTCCTGCAAACTTTAATCTTTTCTGACTCAATGCCCTCTCTAACATAGAGCGCAACCCCTCCACCAATTTGATCAGCTCTATCATTACGATATAGTTTGTACCCAGGTATCACAGTTTCCCACTGGTTGTCCTCCTTCCACCATGTCTCTGATATTCCAATCATATCTAACCTCTCATTTAGTGCTATATATTCTAACTTTCCCATCTTATTTTTTAGACTTCTAGCATTTGCATACAAGCATTTTAGAGACTGTATTTTATTCATATTAATTTGGCTATTGGTAGACATGGGTAATTTGGGATCTTTAAGCTCTGTCTGCTCCATACTCGAGGGTATTTGGGCTACTTTACTCTTTTTTGGAACCTCTCTGCTTTTGGTAGTATCCTTCAAGGATAAATTCCTCTGAACCATCCGCTCTTGGGTGACTGTCGGCTTTCCCTATTATCTAGTTTAAAAGCTGCTCTATCTCCTTTTTAAAGGTTAATGCCAGCAGCATGGTTCCATCCCGGTTAAGATGAAGCCCATCCCTTCGGAAGAGCCCCTCCTTTCCCCAGAATATTCCCCAGTTCCTAACAAATCCAAAACCCTCATCTCTGCACCATTGTCTCATCCACGCATTGAGACTCCAGAGCTCTGCCTGCCTTTTGGGTCCTGTACGTGGAACTGGAAGCATTTTGGAGAACACTACCCTGGAAGTTCTGGATTTCAACTTCCTACCTGAAAGCCTAAATTTAGCCTCCAGAACCTCCCTACCATATTTTCCTATGTCATTGGTACCGACATGTACCAAGACAGCAGACTCCTCCCCAGCACTATCAAAGACCTTATCTAGGTGGCGCATGAGGTCCTCTACCTTCGCACCAGGCAGGCATGTTACCAGGCGATCCTCACGTCCACCAGCCACCCAGCTATCTACATGCCTAATGATCGAATCTCCAACTATAACGGCTGTCCTAACCCTTCCCTCATGGGCACATGGCTCCTGAGAAACTTCCTCGGTGCAAGAGGGTTTTACATCACCTGGAGGACAGGTCCTAGTTACAGGATCACTTCCTGCCACACCAATGTGATGCTCTCCTGTCACGTGACCTCTCTCCTCCATGGCAACAGGAATGCTGCCAGACTGGAGGTGGGACTTCAGGACTATATCCCTGTAGGACTCGTCTTTGTACCTCTCTGTCTTTCTTATGTTTTCCAAGTCTGCTACTCTAGTCTATAGAGAACGGACTTGTTCCCTGAGAGCAAAGAGCTCCTTGCCCCTAGTGCACACGTAAGACCTCTCACCAACTGGGAGAAAATCATACATGTGACACTCAATGCAAAAGACTGGAAAGCCCCCATCTCACTGCTGGACTGCTGTCTGCATCTTAGTTTTAAGTTTTTGTTTAGATCTTTAAGTTCTTTACTTACTAAGGGTTGCTATGGATATTTATACAAATAAAACTGTACCTAAGAAGTTTAATATACCTTGTTCACCTGAAGCTTAATTAATCTCAGGTCCTTAGTGTATGACTGATTTGGGTAATGAGCTTCACCTGAGAGTACCTCCTGTCTTTTAAGATGTGTAAGTGCCTATAAAGCTATGATTATCCCAGGGGTGGGTGGGTGTAGGGAGGGAAATAACACTTATTAAAAGAGGGCTGCTACACAGTACCCTGTCTTGTGCTTCTGAGTTAAGTTATATTCTTCTTGTTTTATACTTTTATTTATAATATTTTCTTGAATACATCACAAATATAAAGAAAAGTAAAATAATACATTACAATAATCCAAAAAATGCAAACCACATAAGAAGAAACACATCAAGGGAGAGAAGCTGATCCATAATAAACATGAAATAAACGTAGTAAATAGGAGTTATAAACTCCACAGAAGGGAGCTAAATTATCATATCCATACCCTCCCACTAATTTCCAACAATTTCCCTTTCACTTAGAAACTTTAACAATGATGATACATCAGAAAATGTGTAGGTCTGCCCCTCTGAAGTTATAATACACCGACATGGAAATTTTAAGAAAAAAGAAGCCCCAAGAGCCACCACCCGGGCTTTCAAACCCCAAAATTGCTTACGACGAAGCTGGGTATGACTGCCGACATCCGGAAAAACCTGTAGTTTAAAACCACAAAAGAGGGCCTCTCTACATTTAAAGTAGGCCCTCAATACATGCAATTTTGTGGACTCAGAACCAAACTGCACCACAAGGGTGCAACGCTTGGAAATGACATCCGCTGAATCCTCCAGGAAAGCTGTGAGGTTCTGGCCAACCGAGCCAGCTGAGGGCTCAGAAACCCCTACAACTGGCGGTAAAGGACCAGAACCTCCAGACAAATAACACATATGATGAATATCCGTAATCCCATGTAAATGCAAAACCTCAGAAAAGTACTTTTCAAGCAGAATATTTGAGGACAATAGGAGTGTCATAGGAAAATTAAGAAAACGTAAGTTGCACGCTCTATACTGATTCTCCAGCACTTCCAATCGATAAGATAACATTGAGGAATCTCGAATCAAGGCAACTTCATTATCTCAAGAGTATTTAAGCTGGGAATCAGTCTGCACAACCAACTTAGCTAAAAAACCTAATTGTTGATCTACACTTTTCAATTTACAAACAGCATCTTGAGAAAATTTACAAAGTGATGAGACTAGAAGTTAAACGAAAATCAGTACTGTGAATAGCAGACCATATATCTTTTAAAGTCACTTCCCCAGACGGGGGAGCAACAGTGAAAGCTTTTGAAGTCGCCAAATACACCGGGAGTGGCAACGGAGGAAAAACTTCAGAAGGGCTCTCTAATATAGTAGATGAAAAGGGAGCTTGCGGGAGAGGAGGAGGGGACCGAGATTCAGGGCTTAGCGAAACCCCATCCGGTGACAGGATGCCAGGCAGCGAGGGAGTCAGGTGCTTGTCCATAGGGCCCACTACCTTACCTCCTTTAACGCTCTCATTCAGCTTAACGCCGAGTTTCCCTTTCCTCTTACCCATATTGCTCGAACAAACACTCAGGCTCACGGCTCCGTGCTACACTCCTCACGTGCGCCGAAGGGGCGCAAAAGGGGCGTGTCCTGCCCCTTGGTTCACGCCCCTTAGACCACGCCACACAGGCCGCGACACGCAGCCGCGTGTAGGAACCTCTGGGCTTTATAGAGCAGGTGGGGGGGTCATCCAGCCCTGGATTGTCCTCCAAGATGCCTGCTAGCTGTTCCATGGCTCCAGACCACACGCTGCACAGCTCCGCAAGAGAAACAAATGCGGCAGCTCCCTCAAGCAGCGGCTCGCTCTCGGCCTTTATCCAGGTACCTCTGGGCTTTATAGAGCAGGTGGGGGGTCCTCCAGCCCTGGGATCGTCCTCCAAGATGCCTGCTAGCTGTTCCACGGCTCCAGACCACACGCTGCACAGCTCCGCAAGAGAAACAAATGCGGCAGCTCCCTCAAGCAGCGGCTCGTTCTCCTGAGTTAAGCTATATTCTTTTTTGATTTAATTTATAGCTCTTTGCTGCTGCTAGGCTCTAACTTATTATGAAATTTAAACTACAAGCTCTCTGCTGGGTTCTAAATTTAACCAGAAAGCTCGCTTCTGTGTTTTAAATTTAAACTAAAAGTACTTTGCTGATGCTGGGCCCTGAGTGACTATTAAATTAAAACTACAAGCTCTCTGCGGGGTATGAAATGTATCCAGAAAGTTCTCTTCTGTGTTTAAAATTTAAACTTGAACTGCTGCTACTAGGCCCTGACTGATTTAACAAAAATAGTGGGTTCACAGATTAATTAGCTTTAATAGAAAGAATTCCTTTCAGAAAATTTGCAGAAGTATATACTCACAATTGCAGATCTCTCTCCAGAAGTAACAGTCCCCTTTTCTAGTCCTTCAAGATATGATATTAATAGTGAAAGAAGGATTTTTGATGGATAGTAAACTAGTGAAAATGGTCTAATGATGTGTCAGTTTAATGAATATATAAAGGGAGATGTGATTCTATGATAGATTTGTATCGGTAATGTACTTGTAAAGCTAGAAATGTTTTTCTTTGCTGTCTGTATAGGTTTATACTGTAATATGAGATGGATTCTCTGAGTCACTGGAGTAGGAAGAGGAATGTATTGTACCTTGAAGTAATAACTTGAGAAGTAGACAGCATAGTTAGCAACAACTTGACAAGGTTGTATGTTTATAGTAGAGAAAGAGATTGCTAAGTTGTTCAAGGTCTTTTTGCCAGATAATAGTAAGCCTTCTTACACAAACTACCTAAAAAAATAGTTATACGTAAAGTATATTATTTTTCTTTTCCTTGTATCTATACAAAAATAATAACTTCTTATTCAAATTGGCAGTAGTATTCTCAAGAAATAAATCTGCATGATTGTGGTTTTATTAAATTGTTTAAGATTATTTTACAGACATCCTGGTTTTGATAACTGTGATAGAGGAGGGAAGAAAAACCCAAAACAATTAACCATTCCTTTATTTGCGCTTGTGTTTGTAAATATGTTTTGTGTACGTTTTATTTTTTAGGTTAGGGATCTGAACTTATCCTGATTGAGAATGTTTGTCTGCTGATGTCATTCTATGTATAGAAATGCAAAATACTGAGAAAGAATACCTCACGGAGCTTCTTATAGCTGCAGATAAGAACCTCCCGAGAGTAGTTTATTACATAGTCTCATGTTTTATCTATGATTGATTGATTTATAATTGATATGAATGAGTGGGAAGATCTTTATGCATGCATGGTAGCTTTTTGATGTATTTAGATATCTGATAAGTTGTGTGAATTTGCATGATATACCATTTTTACCTCATGTATATAGCATATTTCATGTAAATAGTTCATGTATATAGTTCAGCCCCTGTTATCCAAGTTTATATTCCTGTTCGATGTAAAACCAAACAGAATGTGTGTATTGGTCACTTTGTTATACTGTAAACCGCACTGATGCCGAATAGTGCGGTATATAAGCAACTGTAATAAATAAAAATAAAATAAATAAAGACTAAGAAAATATTTGATGGTTTGTTTTTATATCATGACTTCTGGTTAGTAATACTGATATCCCATTTTTTTTTCTTATTGTGCAAGAAGTATAGTGATATGTGTAATATTAAAGAAAAGATGTTAGACTAAAGTAATTAAATCAAGGTGGTAAGAATCGAGGCGGCTGGGCAGGGTCCCTGGGAGGCTGCCCAATAACTGGGGGCATGGCTTGGTGCTGGGACCCTGCGCGAGGAGAGAGAGAGGCTGGCGGCATTGGGCGGTGATGGCCGGCGGTGTGCTGCGGTGTTGTTTAAAGCTATTGGCTCCCCTGTGCGCGCGAGTGTGGGGGAGCCAATAGGAGAGAGGAGACAGCTGTCAGGGGCGGCGGGGAGGAGCTGGGCAATGGCAAATAGCTTGTCACGTCAGCTGCCTCTGACCCTGCTAGCAGCTAGTTCCCTAGTGCCGGCTTTCTCCGGCGGTCGCATCTTTAAAGAAAAATAAAATAAAAATAAAGTAGATAAATTTAAAAATCAATAGATTTAAAGGGAGACTGCTGTTGGGAGCCAGGTGCTGCATGTGGTTTGGAGGTGACAGCCTTGCTGGACATGTCCAGGGGGAAAAAGAGTGAGTATTTGGGGATATATATATCAAAAGAAAAGAGAAGAGATTAAGCATGATGCCTCCTTGCAGAGGCCAGTTGGCCAGGGCCAGGGCCAGGGGGTCTCGCAGGGTGATGAGGGCCATGTGTTAGCTGCCCGACCCCCCCCCATTGGGGGGGGGTGGGAGTGTTGAAAACGGTCGGGCCGAGGGTCCCTTGGGGGAGGGGTGAATCAGGTTGTGGAGAGGGATATGTCAAACTGGCCTGGTACTAGGTGGGGCCCTTCAGGAGATAGGGGATCCGGAAGTGGGCTCAGTGGGTTTCCAGCCTTGCTTCGGCGGGGTAGGGGCAGGTCCAAGGTCTGGGGAGCGCGGGGGTAGGGACGCCCATTAGGAGGTGAGCAAGGGTCTCAGTATGCGGGGTTGCAGGTCAGGGTTCCGGTAGCGGTGTTTAGGGGAGTGTTAGGTGAGGCCTGTTATGGGCTGGGGTCAGGATTGCCATTGAATTACGCAGGCAGTGTGTTAGAGGTCCCCACCGAGTGGAATGGCAGGGTCAGGATTGGGGGTGTGGTTGTGCCAGTTCAAGGAGCCCCTGGGTCTGGGAGTTGGGGCCTATCCTTTCCCTCGGGTTGGCAGACATTTCAGGGTGGGTATCACCCAGTTGGGGGGGCCCACAGCATGAGAGCATTGGCTAGGGGGGGCCAGGGTCCATCCAGGGCAGAGTGGCTGGGAACTTGGCAATCCCCGTGGCCTCTGGCGGTTCCCCCACCCCCCTGTATTTTCTTTTATACCTCCACAGGTATCTGCAGCATTTCAGCCACCACAAGTTCCAGGAAGGGGGAGGCCAATCAAGAGCGGTAAACATGGGAGAGGTAGCACAAGCAGGACTGCACCAATTGGAGTCGGATTCCAGGGCAGGAGGTGATATTCGGCCGCAGCGGGAAGTGGATGTCCATAAGCCGGTAGCCCTCCCAGTTGGGACACCTTCTCCAGCGCCGGTGGTGGCAGGTGAGTTACCGACAGATCATAGGGAGGCCACGAAGGAGCGAGGGAATAGCTCGCGGGAGGGTATGGGTCGTAAGGTGCGTAAAAAAAGGAAGTGTTCACGTCACTGTCATTATGGCTTGGCTTCATCCTCCTCCTCATCTTCGTACACCTCAACATCGTCTGCAGCGTCCAAATTTGCGGGGCAGACCTCGAGTGGCAGTACTGCCAGGGCGGAGGTGGGTGCCTCTACGTTAGCTGCATTTTTGGAGTTATAGGAGGGAGTTCCTAAGGCCTTGCGCCGTAGGATTCGGAAGTGGCGATATATAGATATTTTTTGCCTGCTTGAGGGTAGGCAGCGGTCGGGCGAGAGCATGAAAAAGAGAAAAGAGGATGAGAAGGCAGGCTGGATCAGGAAGGTGTCATGCAATGTCTTGAATTGGAATAGAGCCTTCTTGCGTTTAGCCACTGTTTGGGGTCACCACGCTCCAGAGCAGTATAGGATGTTGCTGGCATACGCAGATTCAATTTTAGAGGCATCTCAGACCCACGAGGGATGGGCCTGGATGAATTACGATGAGAAGTTTTGGGACAAGATGGAGAATAAATTATTGTCATGGGGTATGCAAGACATTAACTTGTGGCTGACGCACATGTCGGCCACGGCGACTTCTGCCGGGGTTGGGGGGATGGCAACCACTGTAGGGACTGGTCATTCCTTTCAGGCCGGGGCAGTCGTCTCGTAGCAGAGAATGGGGGGAGGCAGAGCAGGAGACATCTGTTGGAGGTTTAACAAGTCCACTTGCCCATCCCCTGACTGCAAATTCCGTCATGTGTGCTCCGTGTGTAGCGGGAGACACTCAGCAGTCAAGTGCAGTTCTTCCCTCAAGATGCCTCCTCCTCTGGTCCCTCCCTCCCTTCCTGCCCAAACGCTGGCTGACTACTTCCATGACAAAATCCACAAGATCACCCTCCAATTTCCCACTACCTCTATTACCCCTCTTCACTCCCAACTCCCCCCCCCCCCCCACACACCTCTGCTACCTCTGCTACCCTCTCTTTCTTCCCTGTGGTCTCTGAGGAGGAAACCACACTCCTTCTTTCTTCCTCAAAACTTACCACTTGCTCCTCTGATCCTATCCCCACCCGTCTCCTAAGCCCCATCTCCTCCACCGTTGTCCCTTCCATCTCTTATATTCTCAACCTATCGCTCTCCACTGCAACCTTCCCTGCAGACTTCAAGCATGCTGTGGTCACACCCCTCCTCAAGAAACCCTCTCTTGATCCCACCTGTCCTTCTAACTATCATCCCATCTCTCTCCTTCCCTTCATATCTAAACTACTTGAACGTGCGGTCTACTGCCGCTGCCTCGATGTCCTCTCCTCTCATGCCCTCCTAGATCCTTTAAGTCCAGCTTTTGTCCCTCACACTCTACTGAAATGGCTCTTACCAAAGTCTCCAGTGACTTGTTCCTGGCAAAATCCAAGGACCTCTACTCTGTCCTCATTCTTCTTGACCTCTCTGCTGCTTTTGACACTGTTTACCACAACCTTCTCTTCGATACCCTGTCCTCACTTGGTTTTAGGGGCTCTGTACTATCCTGGTTCTCCTCTTACATCTCCCATCACTCTTTCAGTGTGTTTTCTGGTGGCTCTTCCTCCTCTGCTACCTCGCTCCCTGTTGGTGTACCCCAGGGTTCTGTCCTGGGACTGCTCATTTTCTCCCTCTATACCCTGTCCCTTGGTGTGCTTATCTCTTCCCATGGCTTTCAGTACCATCTCTATGCCGACAACTCCCAAATCTACCTCTCCACACCTGAAATCTCTCCGGCAATCCAGACCAGGATCTCTGCCTGCCTTTCTGACATCGCTGCCTGGATGTCTCACCGCCGCCTGAAATTGAACATGTCCAAGACTGAACTCCTTATCTTTCCCCCCAAAATCTCCCCTCCTCTTCCTCCCCCTCAATCTCTGTGGATAACGTTGTTATCCCACCTGTCTCCTCAGCCCGCAATCTTGGGGTTATCTTTGACTCCTCTCTCTCCTTCTCCACTCATCTCCAACTCGTAGCTAAGACCTGTCATTTATTTCTCTACAACATTAGCAAAATCCGCTCCTTCCTTTCTGAACACACTACTAAAATTCTTATCCACTCTTTAATCACCTCTCATCTTGACTACTGCAACCTGCTCCTTGCTGGCCTCCCTCTGAATCATCTTTTTCCCCTTCAATCTATTCAACATTCTGCTGCGCGATTAATCTTCCGCTAGCCTCACCATACCAACATTACTCCTCTTCTCAAGTCACTTCACTGGCTCCCTATTCACTTCCGCATCCAGTTCAAACCTCTCCGCCTGACCTATAAATGCATTCACTCTGTGGCTCCACAGTAGCTTTCATCTCTTATCTGTCCTTACAAACCCTATCGGGAACTCCGCTCTTCTAACAAATTACTTCTATCTATGCCCTCCACTCCTACTGCTAACTCCAGACTTCGCTCCTTTTACGTTGCTGCGCCTTACGCTTGGAACAAGCTACCTGTGTCTGTTCACCAGGCACCCTCTCTAGCCCTCTTCAAATCCAGGATGAAAACTTACCTCTTCACTGTTGCTTTCAGATCTTAACTTCTGTGTCTTGTCTTGACTAGATTGGTAGCTCTGTATTTCATCTTGATTAGATTGGTAGCTCTGTGTTTTGTCTTGACTATATTGTAAGCTCTGATGAGCAGGGACTGTCTCCTACATGTTCTGTACAGCGCTGCGTATGACTGGTAGTGCTATATAAATGCTCAATAGTAGTATTAGTAGTAGTAGAAAGGGGTCGCAGTGGCCACTTTGCCTGCCCCCAAGCAATAAGGACTTATTCTGCTGGGCTCCTACTCTGATAAGGGTAGAGACCTTAAGGCCTTGACTGTAATGTTACCCGAGGCGGGGGGATCAGGGTTTTTTTAGAGATGGGGTTTCAATATGGTTTTGTGATACCGGTTCAGGGGGAGGTTTTTGCAGTGAAGACACAAAATGCGCCTTCGGTACAGCGCTTCTCAGCCATTGTGTGAGATAAGTTGGCTGTAGAGATTGAGTTAGGCAGAATTGCAGGCCCATTTACTGAGCAGTCCTTCCCTAATCTGGTGGTATCTCCCCTTGGAGTCATACCCAAAAAAGAACCAGGGAAGTTCCGGCTGATTCATAACTTGTCATTTCCATTGGGAGCATTAAGTGAACGATCACATCCCCCAGGAGTTGTGTGTGGTTCGCTATGCATCCTTTGACGTGGCAGTGGAGTTGGTTAGGAAATGTGGTCCAGGGGCCTTGCTGGAAAAAGTAGATATTGAGCCAGCTTTTTGTTTTCTGCCAGTGCACCCATCAGCGTTTCATCTGTTGGGGTTTTGTTTTGGGGGCAAAATGTACTTCAACAAATGCATGCCTATGGGGTACTTGGTTTCTTGTGCCTATTTCAAAAGGTTTAGCACATTTTTGCATTGGGTGCTAGTCCAGCGGGTAGGCTGTTCGAATGTGGTGCATTATTTGGATGATTTATTGTTCGTCGGAGTGACACAGTCGGCAGTATGCCATGATCTCCTCGAAGGGTTTTTTGAGTTGTCCTGTGAATGGGGCGTGCCATTGGCGGCGGCTAAAACGGAAGGCCCGGCGATGAAGATCACAGTCTTGGGAGTGGAATTGGATTCAGTGGAGATGGTTGCTCGTTTCCTGCCAGAGAAGGTGTCCAGATTACGGGCGTTGGTTGCAACCATGTTGGCTTCCTGCCAGATAACACTGAGGGAGATGCAGTCCTTGGTAGGTTCTATGAATTTTGCTTGCAGGGTCATTCCGATAGGTCGGGTGTTTTCACGGCAGCTGGCAGCGGCTACGTCAGGAGTACTAAAACTGCATCATTATATTAGGGTGTCAAGGAGTATGTGAGTGGATTTGGGGGTTAGGGATTTTTTTTGGCAGACTTCAATGGGACGTCGGTTTTGCGGGAGGCAGAGATCTCCAATGTAGACTTACAGCTAGTCACAGATGGAGCGGGCTGTGCGGGCCTGGGCATTTATTTTCGGGGGTCGTGTTGCACTGATCGTTGGCCGCAGGCTTGGCATGAATTTGGTTTAACCAGCAACATAGCATTCCTGGAACATTTTCCCATTGTGGCGGCATTGGAGTTGTGGCCGGACAGGCTTCGTAACTGCAGGGTAGTTTGGTGGTGCAATAATTCGGCGGTGGTCAGCGTGATTAATCATTATGCTCCACGTTGTGCCCAGGTAGCAGCATTGATGAGGGATGTTGTATTAGCCTGTTTGCATCTGAATGTGTCTCTGAGGGCATGGCATATTCCGGTATGTACTAACAAGATTGCTGACTCTCTTTCCCGTTTCAAGTGGGAGCTGTTTCTTACTTTGGCACCAGAAGCAGACGCTGAGGGGTTGGTCCCAGAGTACTTGTGGCAAGTTGGTCAACAGAGATGCTGAATCTGCTGAGGAGTTCTGTTTCACCATCAACATGATTGGCATATCATCATGGTTGTGACAACGTAGTAGACCTCTTGGTGGTGTGAGGGTGGCAGGATGGTCTAGTTCCAGACCAGCTTATTGGTCAGTATATCGTGTATGCTAAGGCCAATGGGGTCTCCAGATCGGCAGTTCAAACTCACTTAGCTGGGTTTGCATTTTTTACCAGAGCTGTTGGCTGGGGTTAAACGGTGAAAGGGTTCTTGGCCTGCAGGTTGCTGCATTGCTGGAAGCATTCTCATCCTACCCCTCAGGATGTCAGGTGTCCGATTACACATGACCTTCTCCGGAGGCTCTGCACGGCTTTACCCATGGTGACAGTGTCACGTTATGAGGCTGCCCTTTTCCGGACAGATTTTTGTTTGGCATTTTTTGGGCTTTTCAGATCGGTGAGTTGGTAGCAAACTCTAGTCAATCTGCTGTGGGCTTGGGTATGTTGCACCAGCATGTGTGGGCGGAGAAGGGGCAGCTTCGGATACTGCTGGCTAGATCTAAGACGGACCAGTTGGGGAAAGGACTGTGGGTGGTCTTGAAGGCAATTGATAGCCTTCCTACCTTCCCAGTAGCCAGTTTGAGGGCATACTTGGGTGGGTGACCTGAGACTGAAGGATTACTGTTCGTGCATAAGGATTCACGCCTTTTGACGCATTTTCAAGTTTCAGCGGTGCTGCGAAGAGTGCTTCAGCATATAGGTAAGGATCCTAGCCTGTTTGCCCCACATTCCTTCTGCAATGGAGCAGCAACCAGTGCAGCGGCTGCTGGATTATCAAACCACGAGATTCAGATCATCGGTAGATGGCGGTCACAGACTTTTATGGGCTATGTGCGGTTATGAGTTTGTAGGATAGTGACTGTCGAATGCTTCTAATTGGTAATTTCCTTTTGCAGATGGGGAGCTGTGTCATCGGTGCTGTTGGCTGATCGGACATTTCTTTGTCCATTGGGCTGGCCAGCAAGCAGCAGTACGGCCTTTGGGGTATAATTTGGGACTTGATTCTGCTGTGGTGTCCATTCTATGGCTGGGCGAGCGAGGTCTACATTGGACTCAGCTTCTTCCCTTGCTGCGGTATCACGAGCGGATGAGGAGTAGGCCGTCAGTGATACTCCTCCATTTGGGGGGCAATGACCTAGTATCCTGGACTTGAAAGCAGATGATAAGAGTGGCGAAGAAAGATCTGGCGAAAGTTCTACAAATGTTCCACGATGTTGTATTATTGTGGTTCAATATCATTCCAAGGCCTGCATGCTGGGATCAGCGGCTCTGGTCAAGGGGATTGGAAAGATTATTCATCAGATTGGCCGCTGGGTTTGTGAGCAAGGGGGCTATCAGATTATGCATTCCTGGGTGGAGATTGACTGTGCGGGCTTGTGCCGGCAGGATGGGGTGCATTTATCCCCAGAGGGATCTGTTGCTCAATGACTGGCAGGAGGCTTTGGAATGTGTGATTCGGCAGGATACTCACTGGTCGCAGCTTTAGGGGGCGGTGGTGAGGGGACGTTAACGTTGCCCGTGCTGGTGCGGGATCCCGGAGGTTTCTGGGGTCCAGAGTCTTGGGCAATACTTGGGGTGGGGGTTGGGTGCCCCCGACCCAGAGAACCCCTGGCTGGCCTTTGCTAATAATATGGCGAGGTCAGATGCAGGGGGGTAGATAAGTTTGCCGTTGGCTTGTCCGCGGCGGAAGCGGAGACCATCTCACCTTGCTAATGGCATGGTGGGTGGAGGTATTGGTTCCATTAGTTGGGTTGTTATAAAGATTGTTTTTGGATTCTAATATGTTGATAAAGTTATGGATGTTAACAAAACTGCGACCAGTTTATTCCCAATGGCTTGTCTGGAGTGTTTTGTGACAGGTGGGTAGAAGGGGACTGAAAGGGGGAGGGCTGAGAGGGAATGGGGGAGTGTTGTGTGGTGGAAAAGGGGAGCACTGGGTCTGGGTTACCTCGGTTAGAATTGAGGCCATGGGGTAGGGTCCCCGGGAGTTGCCTATTAACCAGGGGCACGACCCGGTGCGGGGACCCTGTACAAGGAGAGAGAGAGGCTGGTGGCGTCGGGCAGTGATGGCCGGCGGTGTGCTGCAGCGTAGTTTAGCGCTATTGGCTCCCCAGCATGCGCGAGAGTGGGGGGGGGGAGCCAATAGGAGAGAGGAGGCTGCTGTCTGGGGGTGGGCTGCCTCTGGCCCTGCTAGCAGCTGGTTCCCCGGTGCCGGCTTCCCATCCTCCCGGCCTTATTAGGTAAGGGTGGTTGGTCAGGAGGGGGTGTTGCAGCAGAGTGGGGGGCGGGATACCAGAGGTTTCCGGGGTCCGGAGTCTTTGGGCAATACTTGGGGCGGTGGTTGGTTGCCCCCTACCCGGACAACCGCTGGCTGGCCTTTGCTAATAATATAGCGAGGTTGGATGCAGGGGGTGTAGGTAAGCTTGCTGTTGGCTTGTCTGCGGCGGAAGCAGAGACCATCTCACCTTGCTAATGGCATGGCGGGTGGAGGTATTGGTTCCGCTAGTTTGGTTGATATAAAGACTGTTGTTGGATTCTAATATGTTGATAAAGTTATGGATGTTAATAAAACTGTGACCAGTTTATTCCCAATGGCTTGTCTGGAGTGTTTTTTGAAAGGTGGGGAGAAGGGGACTGAAAGGGGGATGGCTGAGAGGGGTTGGGGGAGTATTGTGTGGTGAAAAAGGGGAGCACTGGGTCCGGGTTACCTCGGTTAATGTGTTATAATGTTCTCTTTTTATGTTAGTAGATTAACTGAAAATCCTGAAAGTGTAAGAAATTACAGAGTGACTGTTCCGGTCTATTTTTAAACTGTCTGCAAGAGTCTATTGGAAGAGTAATCTTAAATTCTCATGTTGTATATTTAACTCAATGAGTATCACTAACTGAGGTAGATTCAAGATGTAAATACATTTCCTTGTGCAAGAGATTGATTGATCTTTTTTTATTATGTGGTTTTGTGCTGAAAACAGTGTAACAAAGAGAAGTATTAAGCAATGACAATTGAATTTCTAATTAGTTTAAATTTGTACCATATAGCAGGTTTCTTCCAAATAAAAGAAGTACTATGTCTTAGCTGGAGTAGCAATTCCTTATTTGCATTGACTTTAGAGAATTAGAACCAAAGAGCTGAGGATGGACTTTGCTACTTGAGGCTCTGTCAGGATTAGCGCATCCAAACAGAGATCAGTTCACCAAGGGAATGAGTATATAGAGAAAAGAGGATCCAAGATAGAGCCGTGAGGTACACTAAACGAAAGCAGGATAGAAGTGAAGGATGATGCACCAGAACATGCGCTAAAAGTGTGATCAGAGAGATAAAAAGAATACTAGAACAGGAGCCCCTAAATCCAAACGAGAACAGGAGTTGAGGAGGAGGTGGTGATCAACATGTCAAAAGCAGCAGATAAATCAAGAAGGATGAAGAATGAGTAGAGGGCGTATACCTGCTGAATAGATCATACAGTACCTCTCAAAAACTAATAATAGATGCATATGAGGAACAATATTGAAAGGCATTTCTGTACTTAAAACAGTGATTTATGCCCAGCAATGGCCTTCTAGAATATAGCCTACTCTATGTAGAATGAAACTTATGTGCATAATACCACATCATAATAATAGAGGTGTGCACAGGGAATGCATTTTCAGTTTGTTTCCAGTCTATTTGGCCTTTTCCAAATTTCAGGGCAGCATAACCATTAGGAAGACTAGGCGGTCACCTAGGAATGATCTTCTGAGAGTTCAAAGAATATTAGAGGCCAGAAAGTTAATTAAGGGAGGCAGGTGCAAGGCTGAAGGTTCACCAAGAGCAACTAATATCCTTGCACCGGCGTTGCTAGTTCTTAGACATTCCTTTGGTTCATTTCATACATCCATGTTAATAAACATATTTAGCATTCATTAGAAATTATTGAAGTTCACAAATTGACTTTAAAGAACACTTATATTAAAGTCTGCTAAAATTTAGTATGGATTTGAGCTAATGTTTGCCATGACCTAAAAGCAGCCAGTGTGGTAAAAGTCCTGTGCTGCTTAGCTGAAGACTGGACAAGTTCTAAGCGGAGTGTGCACATTGTGGTTAGTGCACAAATCTTAATGCATATGGTCAAGTTTGCAGATAACATGAGTGCACAACATGCCCTCAAGAGGAAGTCTTAATTGCAAATGAAGTTAAGGTACATTAAAGAATTTTCTACTGCAGTAACCGTAGGGGAGATGCTGGGGAGTTAGCACAGACATTGCACATACTGAACAATAATTTTCACTTCTAATGCATGGTAAGTGCAAAACCTTGCCACACTGTTGTAGGGCTCCTAAGTGCATTAATTTATAGTTGAGCATGTATTGAATCAATTTTGGGCACACCAAGGATCTAATTATATAAAGTTTTTTTTCCATATCTTACATGTAAGAAAGGCTTTTTATAAAATTGGGCAGCAGTATATGTGCATAGAAAATGTAGGCAGAAAGATTGTGCATACTTTTATGTGGACTGACTGTAGGCATTCTTGGGGTGTATGTTGGATGGAGTGGAGGTAGAATTGTGAGGTACATGCATATTTTATACAATTCACAGGTACACAAACACATTTACACCATCTTTCGAGCAAGTGCAAATTTGTAAACTCTTGGGGCTGGTACCGGATGCCTATTTTATAAAGATACATAGGCACCTAAAATAGGGATAAATCAGGAATCTTCTTGAAATTTCAACAGGCATCTTATTAAGAAACTGCTCCCTAAGGAACATGTTTACCAAACTGCTCTAAGAGTTCACACCTTAATATACATTGGGAGTCCAAAATTATCATGGGAAGTGCAACGGCCATGTGCTAACCATTGGAAATGTGCCCAGCATGTCCCCCCACAGCATGTTGAAAAGTACCTCAACATACTAAAACTTTAATTGCAATTAACGTGTGTGCACCTAATGAGGTTGCTGCTAATTACAATGTTTATAATTATTACAGGTTAATTACTACTGTGCTAACTACAACGGGGGTAATTCTAGCACAGCTCACCTGAGGTGCATGAGTACATGCGTGCCTCTGGCATGCTGGCTCTATAAATCATGTAAATGTGTATATCATAGGCATGAGAACTTACTCCTGCTCCATGGTAGGTGTAAATGACTGTGCCTAGAGTTTGGAAGGAAAGTGGGTTGGTTATAGTATTCTATGTGTGTATTCCCATGCTCCACCACAGTTCTTCCCTTGTGCACGCCCACCCCACAGACATAATGGCACAGATATGCATGCTTACAGAATAGCGATCTCCCGATGTATATGCTTATACTTATGCACTTATATCACTGGAATACCATGACTTATACATGCGGATGGCATGTACCTTTGGGTGCCCTCTTTATGGAATTATTCCCTTAGTGCAATCGACACTACTCTCTACTCCTAACCTGCCAAGACCCCACACTATCATGTGCTAGGCAGTGAGAGATTTTTATCATGTTCTCTTGGGCTTTCACAACTAGTAAAATGATCTTTGCAGTTTTACGGGTCATGCTGCTGTTTTAGCACCAGGTGACCATTATTCTGGTGCCACGCTAATCACTTAGCATTCAATAAAGTGTGTGTTAACTGTAAGTGCACTTTAGTAAACACGGTCCTAAATGCTTTACGGTGCATTAATATGCCCAGTGCATGCTAACAAATGCATATCTCTAATATTAAGTTATTGAAAGATGGGATAGGCATTCTTGTGGATGGACATGGGGTAGGGTTGGTACTTATGCTCTTGTTTTTGCAATTTTAAATGCATGTACATAGGTTTAAATGGGAAAAGTGTACACCCAAATAGCATGTGCCAATCTGTATGCATGCATCTTTTGAGTTGCTGTTGAAATGGAAACGCTTTCTCTTTGAAAACTGATATAGCCCATATGTAAAAAGTACTCTCAGAATTCACATTTATGTACAAAGTCTGACAATTGCTCCCTTGGTCCAAAAAAAGATATTATTCATAATTTGTTGCCCCCACGTAGTCTAACATCAGAATATGATGAACTGAACCCTATTTGTAAAAGCATAAATAGAAACAAACTGTTCTGATGAAGGCTCCCAATTCTTTTGAATGCTTTCATAATGATGTTTTATTTGTTTCTATTCAGATGCAGAACAGTTGCTTCTCATTTTGCTGAATTTAACTCATGAATCTGCCCAAGACAGTCCTCACCACTGAAAATGTGAATTTAATCAGGTTAGGGCAAATATGATTAGAGAGGCCATTGTTTTTCAGGTTATAATGGGCCCTTTCTGAAAACAAATGGCACATTTTTCTGATACAGCAGAAGCAGTTCTGGCTGCGGTATTTAAAACGTACACTGATAAAATAGAAAAGGATTCTTCAACTGATCTGCAAGATTCGCAAATAAATGCAATAAGCAATTTCATTCATTGCTCAAAGCAAGCATCTCTCTTCTTACATGTTCAATGAATAATATACTGTTTTGCAGTACTGAGAGCCTTTTTTTTTTTCTTTTTGTTCTTTGTCCACTTCCACAGATTCCTTTTGGCTTTGGGAGACCATGTGTCTGACATGGCTTTGCAAGTTTGGAAATGGGGGAAGGGAAATGGGAACAGAGATAAATTGCTGCCTTTTGGTATAGAATAACGCAAGACTATAGACAAGAAGAATCATGGATACAAAGATTGTGCCCGTCTTTCCATGCAAAACAACCTTCTTCACTAAGAATCCAGAGGCAAGCTTGTATTGCGCATACATTAAAATGTGTTTCCTTTCATTTCATAAACTGTAACCTGAACAGATATAAAATGTGACATTATAAAGAGCTTAGAAGACTCTAAGGAAACCTTGAAAAGGGCATGGGTTTCAAGGTACTTTTTAGTATGTTTGGTTTGACAGTCCTAAAACTGCAGAATCAAGCATCCAACAGGATACATAATATTACTATGTTATGATATTGAATAAAAAAGTTTTGAGCAGTTTTTTGTTACTTGATGCTCATATGATCATAGCGACCAGATGGAAGCGTCCTTATCCCTTACAATAGAGATGTGGTTTTTCAAGTTAAGGCAAAGAATGGAGCAGGAACGGATGATAGCTCTGATCTGAGAGCAGTCGATTGTTTTTCAGAAGTTGTGCTCTCCTTTAATATAGTGTATTCAAAATCAGATGGGGGCATGGTCTATTTCTATATTTTATATTCTTAGTGCTAGGTATTTCTGATGTATATGTAAGGTTTGATGTCACTTCATGTGTACCTTATCGCACTATTACTACATGAGTAGAGTAGAGGAATAGTCTAGTGCTTAGAGCAACTGTCTAGTAACCAAGTAGTTCAAATCCCATTGGCATTCCTTGTGGCTTTAGGGAAGTCACCTAATTCTTCACTGCCTCAGGTACAAAATTAGGGGCATGTTTATTAACTTGTACTACCTGGTTAGCATGCAGTATCAGTGCTATATTAAAAAAAACCCTATGTTATCTGAGTAGCAGGCAATATGGTGGTGACTGGAAAGGATGGGGGTATTCCCACCGCAGGGCAGTTAGTGTGGGTGTTTGATGTCCCTAACCCCATCTCAATGGGTAGTGTTAGCAGCTCCCGGTGCAACCTGCAGTAACTGCAGGGGGGGGGGGGTGACTATACCTGCCCCCCTGCAGTTTGCATGAAACCCCACGCTATGGCCTATAACGTATTACTGGCTGGAGCTTAGTAAACACACAGGTTAGACTGTAAGTCCTCTAGGGACAAGGAAATATCTACTATACCTGCATGTAACTCACTTTCGACTACCACTGGAAAGGCATGAGCTAAGTGCTACAAATAAATAAAAGGTAGAAGGGTGTCACTGTCATGATTTAATGGCATTTGGCTAAGATTTTCCTTCCATGTCTCTTTTAGTCCTTATGACAGGAAACCAGATTATGAATGCATAAATTGATTAAAGTTGTTCAGTTTATATGAAAATAATTGGAGAAAAGATCTTCTAATAATTTAATAAAACACAAACTGAGAAGGTACTGCTGAAGAGGTGCCAAAAATCAGCTGGGATTTAAGAATATTGCATGCTCTGCTTGTGAGCAACTTTGTACCAAACTCTTTAGCGTTTGTTCCATATAAAAGAAAAGACTGAGCTATCTTAGCTGGGGATTAAACCAGCACATCTCGGCAGGAAGGCGCATAATTATAGGCCCTGCAGTTAAGCCATTTGTTGCGATGGCATTCACGCCAACATTTGAAATAACAAAAGCAGCGGAAAGGCAATAGAGAATGTCCCATCAAAAGAGAAACACACTTTCAGTTTAATGGATTTTATTGTCTTCAGGTTTTTTAAGATATAGATAAAATCTATCTAGCCATTTATAACAAAGGGAAGGCACTCCACAAGACACAGAGAAGTAAATAAACAAACAGCTCTCATTCGTGCAAACCCCATGAGTGGTTTTTACCTATGGGATTTGCCAAGATAATTAAAGGAAAACTACACATATTGCACAACGAAAAGTAGTTGTGTTAATAGCCTAGGTATATTTCAAAGGAAAAAGTAAGTGCTTAGTTCTGATTATCCTAAAACCTTCTAAACTCTCAAGTAAAAGTATATGAACTTTTACACCCACAAAGGGGCTTCAGTTATTGCCATCATAAGGAACAATTTTCAGATTTCTAACATCAGGATAAAATCTGTGGAATCTTTTAAGCCATTGAATTTTTCACCAACTTTCAAAATGAAAGCATGAGTACACTTTCACCTTAAAATTTGCCACAAGGACTCATACTCTCAGATATTTAGCCCTTTTTTTTCTACAGGCACTTTTATCATGGAGGATAATGTTTATGGCATTGAAAATGCAAGTCATATGTGATAGTTCCATCCCTTGACCTAAAGATGGCCCCTGAAATACCTCCTGTCAATACAGTTAAAAATGCATAATTTGGAAATAATTTTATAAGAGGGTACCTATGCCAAAGTAACAAAAAGAAACATAGTTTTGCCTATTTTATAAATCAGCATAACCACTCTGTACCAGCCCCAGATTCACATACCCAATACCAGCTCTGACAAAGATGTGATTGTGCGCATGTGTCCACTGCATGTTCCTTGCATTTTATAAAATAAACTTCTAATAAACCACAACCCTTATCAAAGAAGGAGAAAAACTATAAAGTCCACAGAAAATCCATCTCTTCAACACTCAAAAAAGGTTTATTCCAAAAGATCATATACAGGGACACATCAGCAAACCAGATATATGTAAAAAATACATAGGAGAAGGGTGTGCAGAACCATTAGAATGGAACCATGGGGTTATATCAACTTGCATTCTTGCTCCCCATTGCTAGTCAATTCGTTAATATACCCATACGTGACCACCACAGCTTTTGAGTCCAGAGGTGAACTCAAAAGCACAGCCACGTCCCCACTTTTTCAAGGAACATTCACATCTGAGCAGCCCCCAGTTCTCGGATATCTGTGTTATGGGGTGTGGCAGCGTAAGAATATGGAGCTCAAGGCAGAAATTCTGGGCAGCAATCTTCAGTGGCCGCGGCAGCGAACTGGCGGGTGCAAGCGTGACCCTGATAAATGCACTGTTTGCACATGAAGGAGCCTCAGTTAAGTACAAATTTAAATGTACATCTGTTTGTGCAGCAATATCTACCGGTACATGAAATTCTAGTGGAATATCAGTGAAATTCAAGTAAAAACAGAGTATGAGAATGAGTGGTTAAAGCACCTCAGTGTGAGAATTTTTGTGGACAGCACATGTTGTGAATGTTCCTTGAAAATGTGGGGACACGGCTGTGCTTATGAGTTCACCTCAGGACAACGGATACTGCTGTGCTTTGGAGTTTAGTGTCCTCAAGAATGTGAGCACATTGTTATGCCATTGAATACACATTCTCAGGAAAGTGAGGATGGTGAGGTCTTATTGTATTCAAGAGTTTTACACTTTGCTCTATTGAACTGTGTTAAACAAGAAAAAAAAAGAGAAAAAGTTTTCCTTAAAAAAAAGGCTGTGGTGGTCACATACGGGTGTGTGAAGGAGCTGATGACTGAAAATGGGGAATGAGAATGCAAGGTGATATAACTACCTGCATTGCTCGATTCTGATGGTTCCGCACACCTTTTTCCTATATATTGTTTATATATATCTGCTTTGTTGATGTGTCCCTTTACATGAACTTTTGGAATGAACCTTTTTTGAGTATAGAAAAAAAGGTTTTTCTGTGGACATTTTATAAAATATGCAGGTATATTGCAATTATACATCCGTTCCACCCAAACCATGCCTCGATTCATATTGTTGTTGTTAAGTGCCGTAGACTGGTGCCAACTCTTGGCAACCTTCTGGATAGTTGTCCTAAACTATGTTCGGTCTTCACTTAGGTGGAGAATTGTTGATAAAGTGGCATCCACAACTGCTGTTGTTATACATCCTTTGCATTGCTGGCCTTCCTCTTTCATGCTGACCGTCAATCTTGCCAAGCATGATGTCTTTGTTGAATGATCTCTCTCTTCGCATGATGTGTCCAAAGTGGGAAAATCAAGGTCTTGCCATCTGAACTTCTAAAGAGAACTTAGGTTTTATCTGCTCTAGTATTTATTGATTTCTTCTTTGGGTAGTCTATGATATTACACTGTATTCTTCACCAGCCCTATAATTCAAAGGTATCAATTTTCTTCCTGCCTTTCTTCTTCACTGTCCAACTTTCATATCCTTATGGCTTGGCTCTGCACTTAAGAATCTTGTCTAGATCCTTCATAGCTGTTCTGCCAAGAGAAATGTGGGCAGCAGTAGAATGGGACAGTACTGGTGGTGGAAGATCACATTTCTGTGGCAATAGCAACAACACTTGTATTACCTGTGCAGAAGAAAGGCCTGGCAATCTACCTCTGTATCATTCCATGAAAACCCAATGGATAGACACACAAAAAAAATTGCACTGTAGTGCTGGAAGATGAGACCACCCAGGTCGCGAGGCACTCAACAGGCTACTGGGGATGAACTGAAGACCTTTCAGTTAAAGCCAGCATGTATGATGTGGTTGGATCAAAGCTCTTAGCATGTCTGACTGCTGATGTAGCTGCACATGAAATGAGAGTCTGAAGCTGCAAAGATGTCTTATATATTGGAACATGGAATGCTTGAGGCATGAACCAAGTCAAGAATGAAATGGAACGTGCTGTTCAAATGCATATGCATATTTTTTTGCCACTTTATAAAAGTACCTGCTATGTGGAACAATGTGCACACCTTTAGTCACATTAAGGGACCTGTTTACTAAACTGCACTACCAGGATAGTGCAGGGTTAGCATGTAATTTGGGAACCACCCTAAAAAGTAGCATGGGACCCCAAGCTAAAAACCTAGGTGGGACATGGACTGTTCCAGCACGTCATGGCTAGTATGGGCATTAATGTCCTATATTAACCGCTTGATGCAGGTAGCGCAGATGCAACTTCTGCCAAGTTAGTTGCACCCTCACTCCAGTCTCCACATTACTGCATGGATTTCCTGCGTTAACTGTAAGGAGACAATTAACATGGATAAAATGTTTTCTACCTTTCTAAATTACTTTGAAAATGGTCCTTCACAGACCCAATTCATACATTTTGAGGCTAGAAAGGGAGTTGTGGCAAATGATGAGAGGTCAGGCTAGTATGGCACAACATATATGATTAGAAGGGACAGAAAAAATAAGAATTGAGGAGGTCAATATTCAAAAGGTCTGATCCAATTAGCAGAATCTGCTAATTGGATAAGTCCCACAGAGAGAGATGTTCAATGGCATTATCCTGACAGTGCCATTGTTTCCTCTGCTTACCTTGGCACCATCCAGAGGAGTGTCAAGGTGCTCCCTGAGGCAGTACCGGCACTTGATAGTGGTAATTTTCAGAGCTGCTATCCGGATAACAATTTATACAAATTAGGACTGCCAAAAAATCTATGGTAAGTGCTATATGGATTGCCTATCCAGATAGGAGCTGAATATCACCAGTCACTATCTGGATTCTTCAGGATATATTTCACCATGGCAACTGGCATTTTTCAAGACTGCCACTGTAAAAGATCAAGATAATGAGAGGAACTACATGGCAAGCCCAAAAAACATATTTCTCCTCAGAGCAGCAGTAAATATATCAGAACAAGGCTTCCAGAATATGACTGCATGCCATGCAAGTATTTGGGTAAGTAATCCTTGCTTGGTTGGGATAGTATGAAGTGTTAAAATACTAGTAAAGCATTTACATTGTTATTGCCTCCGGTGTGCATTTGGTTTGCTAGAGTACCTTAAAAAAAATTGTGTATACAGGATCAGTTTAATGAGCCTTCTATGAATTTACTGGATAAAGTAAATTTGCAAGCGATAAAAAGTTCTAGCAAGCATTACAATTTTTGATAAGAATTTATGACATGAACCAAAAAAGGTCTGAAAATCAGGAAAAGGCCTGAAATGCAAAAACAAAATAAAAAGTTATTCCTTATGCACATTTCTTCCAAAATTATTTCATCTGACATTGTTAATTTTTGTCAAACCCACTACATTAGATATTTGGCAAGCCCTAAATGCTATTGACCAAGTGTAGCCTAAGAAAGTCAGAGGTGAATTGTTTTACTATTCAAATTGTGTCATTAATATTAAAAGAAACCATGCAAAGTCATCCTGAATTTAGGAGCTTACTTAATAAATGAAAATACTAATGATAAATCTTTAAAATATATAAAGGCACATTTTAAAAATGACATCTAAGTGCAATCTGGAATGTCCAGGTCAAAACATATGTAACCTCTATGAGGAAGTTTTATCCCAGTTTTAGAAATGTGTACATACCTGAAAGGATGGTGGCAACCACTGCCACGTAGATGTCCTCACAACACTAATTCGGGATGGGAAATCTATCCCATGCTGCATTCACATCCCTGCCTGCTATTTTTCAAGCAAGGAAGTGCATTGGTGCCCCAGTCACAAAACAAGTGTACTCATCTTTCTCAATTTTTCTTTATGGGTGCTAAATATATTGCGGATTTCAGAGTACCTTCTCTATGCCCTCCGGGTGTTTTGGTAGCAGAATGAGAGCTTTTCTGATGCCTATTTATGTCCTGGAGCAGGAATAGACATGGATGTCATCAATGGTGTGTAGACATATGCTGCCCATTTCTGAAATTAGGCCTCACACGTGTATCTTTATTTATTTAAACCTTTTTATATACCACTTTATCATACAATCACAGCTGTTTGCATTTAAACGAGAAATGAAACACTTACATCATAACCAATGCCTCTGCCACGTCTCATGTGATATGGACATGTTCACCCTGGAGACAACAATATGCCCGCCTTTCTAAAATACTGTAGCTTCGGGGTCGTCTTTGTGAGTTTCATGACTGAATACCCATTTTCAGATGTCCAAATCACAAATAGAGCTTCTAAAATGACTTCCTTAAACAGTGCAGCAAATTCCACTCTTATCAGAATCCACTGATGAAATAAAGGTGGAGACCAACTAGTTAAAAAATTTAATGAAAAGAAAATTATACAAATTTTTAGAAACCTGGCAAATATACTTTACAAGCCCTCATATAACCCCCAATCTCACACAGCAATGTTGATAACCGCAGCTTCCCCAGTAGCGACATTTTCCTGGGCAATAATAAGCTCCTACACTTGTTTAGGTTCTAAGAAAACATAATCTTACCAAAGATTTTTGAATAAATCTTCCCCACTGAAAAATAATGGGCTGTTGGCAATTATGGAGCACAGTAATTTTGGTTTTAGTGGGGCAGGTTATTGTGGTTTAGGGGTATGTTTACTAAGCAGTCTTAACGTGCGCCTGGCGACGTTATTGGGCGATAAGGTACCTTATCGCCTGATGAAGGTGCGTTACCGGGCGCTAAGGTACCTTAGTGCGCGATAACGTGCGCAGCGGTGCAAATGAGCGCTGAGGGCGGAGAAAGGCTCCCGGAGGGCGGAGGAAGGCTCCCCAGGGGCAGAGAGAGAGGGTCAGTGGGCGGAGAGTGGGAGGGGAGAGGCTCCCTGCACACTAACGCTCTGAAATCCGAGGCTGAGAACTAACACCAGTGAAACCCTGGCGTTAGAGCTGATATAAAGGGAAAAAAAAACATTTCCGTCAGCAATGTACAGCAAAACCAGGGAAACCTACAAAAAGTGATAAGTGTGATACATGTGCATGGAACAAAAGGGCAAATAAACAGTGAAAATGACCAGAAGGAAATGTAATACAAACATAACCAAGCTGGCCAATAGTGATATGAATGGGAAACAGCAGAAAACACTCCCGAGAATGCTCCAAAGAAAAGATATGAATATTGGAAGGATCCATGCTCCGTCCCCATACAAGGTGAATGATCCCACAGCGAAATAGCACTGATCAGGGTTTTCCCACCCATTGGACAGGTTTCCTATGGCGCTCACATGTCCCGCAACAGCAGGGCAGCCATGTCGGAATGTGCAACTGGACAGATGCTGGAAAAGGGGACACAGAGGGCTGCAGGTGACACATGCTGTGGTGCAGCTGGGCCACAGTGCGGACTAGGGTGCTGCCTAGGTGGCCCATAGGACTGCTGAGATAGTAGAGCAGCCAGACAGCAACTGATGAGGGCCCAACATGGGTACAAGTGTGTTCCCCACAGAGTCACAGGGGATAGTACCCAGCAGGTACCCCCAAGGGTACAGAACATTGGCAGGTGGTGCTGGGGGTAAGCGTGGACAGCTATGCAGGCACCCCTACCCCAGAACCCGCACCATAGGTAGTCACCTACCCACACACTGGATGGCCTGCGACTGTGCACCACCAGCACTACCAGCAGAAGGGCATGTCAGCATGGTGGCGGAGGGGTACTAGTGGTGGAGGGGGCAGTGGCAGCAGCCCACAGCAGACCATGGCCCAGCCCTGTTTAGTTGGGTGCAGTGTGCTACAATAGACAGGCTCTGACTGACGAACAGTAATGGTATCCCCAGTGAATGAACATTCCCTGTGGCAACAGTGTGGTGCAGAACACACAGCCAGTGTGTACATGGTCAGAAGGTCACAGGTTCAAGCCCCAGCTGTGGCTTCTGCAAGCCATGTCCATATATTTTATCAAAAGATGGAAATGTTATTAACCAAGCTGGCCAATAGTGATATGAATGGGAAACATAAGAAAACACCACTGAGAAAGCTCCAAAAAAGGACATCAATTCTGGAAGGGGCCATGCTCTGTCCCCCAACAAGGTGAATGGTCACACTATGAAATAGCGCTCAGCAGGGCTTCCCCCTCTTATTGGACAGGTATCATATGGCATGCACATGTGCTGCAACAGCAGGGTGGGTCTGTCGGAAAGGGCAACTGTCCAAATGATGGAAAATGGGATACAGAGGGCTTGCTTGTGGCACATGCTGTAGTGCAGCTGGGGCACAGTACAGACCAGGGAGATGCCCAGGTGGCACATAGGAATGATGAAACTGTAGAGGAGCCAGACAGCAACTGGTGAGGGCCCAACATGGGAACGAGTGTGTTCCCCACAGTGTCACAGGGGACAGTACCCAGTAGGTACCCCAAGGGCACAGAACATTGGCAGGTGGTGTTCGGGGGGAAGCGCCGACATCTATGCAGGCACCCCTACCCCAGAACCCTCAATGTAGGCAGCCACCTACATGCATACTGGATGGCCTGCGACTACACACCACCAGCACCACCAGCAGAAGGGCATGTCAGCATGGTGGCAGAGGGGTACTGGTGGTGGAGGAGGCAGTGGAAGCTGCCCACAGTAGACCATGGCCTGGCCCTGTGTAGGTGGGTGCCATGCACTGCAACAGACAGCCCTGTCTGATGAACAGTCATGGTATTCCCAGGGACAGCACTGTTTCCATGGCAGCACGGAGGTGCAGCACACACAACCAGTGTGTTCAGGAGCAGAAGGTCACAGGTTCAAGTTCCAGCTGTGTTTCCTGCCAACCTAGTACTCATATTTTACCCACCACTAAAACGTGGCAATAAAGACAGAACCTTTATTGCAGATAACTGTAGCATGCCCAAAATGCCTACATCTTACCCTACAGAGCACAGACACCATAAACATGTGCATTACCTAGAGCAGAGTCTCCCAAAAGCAGTCCTGGAGTTCCAAACACCATTCAGGTTCCATGCTGTCTCTAATACATATGGCTGTGCTGCATTTCTATGCACCACCCCTATGGTATGCAGATGTATCACATGCATAGTCATCAGGGACAGCATGAAAACCGGGACAGTGTCTGGACCACCAGGACTGGAGTTGGGAACCTCTGCCCTAGAGCAGCAGCCAACAGGGGCAGACACACCCGCACCCACAGGCTCCATTATCCCAAGCCTCCTGGAGAGGCAGGATGTTGGGCCCTCTGTGCATCTCCCAATACTAGCACTTGCATACCTTAGCAATGCCACCCTAGACCTGGGAATACGGTACACATATATCTAAACGTTGCTATGATTACTGGCAGATAGCAATGCCGAAGTTAAGCACAATCTTCTCATTGAGCTTTATCATACCAACCTCTCTGATGTCTGTGGAGTCTGTTCCAGGTCTGGTGTCTGACAGTGTTCATCACCCTGGGGAGTGACCTCAACAGTATTGCATACCATAGTCATGCCTGCATCGTGCCCAGGACATGTGTGGTGGTCAGGGCTGCCAAACACCTCTATAGTTTGCACAATGCTGACATAGGTGTGGGAGTGTGTGTCTGTCTATCCAGTGTGTGGTGTCTGCCAACACCTTCCTCAGTCCACACTGCTTGCACTGTTGTCAGTGTACTCCTGCCAATGTTCATAATGAGGAACAAGGTACTGTGGGTATAGCCCGGACAGGGTGATCTGGCCTGGATGCATCTGCACAGGGCATAGGGCAATGGCTCGGACATTGTAGTGCCCGGCCACAACCTGCACCAACAAGGTGACCAAAGCATGTCCTCCTGGGAGGTCACTCACACCCTGACTGAACAGTGACCACGGCATGGCTAGGCTCCCCCATAGTACTTTATTGAAGTTCTCTCAAGTGAAGTGTATGGATTCTCTTCTCTGGGGCCTAACCACTGATTTATCTGCTTGTTGGGTGTGCTCACATCCCAATTCTGGATGCACACATTTCCTTCAGGAACATGCACTGTGGACTAGCTAGCAGACTGTCTTCAGTTAGTATGTGTATGGCTGGAGCACCTTTTAGGGTGCAGCAGCTGGTGATTCACTGTGTGTGTTGCTGGAGAATGTCAGATGGTGGGGGGCAGCTGTGAATTTCCAGGCCTACTGTCTGTTTGCTGTTGCATGCTGGATATGTACAGCTTGGTATTGGCTGCCTGGTAGGGTGTCTGTTCCTCAGCAGGACTAGGGTTGATGACCCTCCTCTACTGCCACCATTGCAGGGTGGTAGAATCCTGTCTCCCACCCTGAGCCACAGAGAGTAGGTTGGGTTGGTTAGTGGTACATAATCTGCCTATGGGTCCAAACACCCCCCATCACCTACAGCAGGTTACCATGGCACCAACAGAAGATGCACTATTCTGGGTGCATCATAGCCCATAAGGGCTGGATGTGATTGACAGATATAGATGGACACTAATGTATCCTGGGCCTGAGGGGAATAGGGCAAATGTGTGTCCAAACACAGCATCACCTACCACAATATCTGGATGCCGTACCCACCTTTGCAAACAGGTCACAGGCCCCCTGGGGGCAGGGTGTCTTAGCACACATCATCTGTAACATACACCATATCAGCAGGGTAACTAACTGGACACGTTCAGCAGGTCTCCGGATTCCTGGGGATAGGGTAGATTATATGATATCAACAGCAGCATACACCATATCACCAGGGTGAGTGACAGTCCACTTTGATGGGCTCTCAGGACCCCTGGGGGTAGGGTGGAAGCTAACAAGGCAACAGCAGCATACACCATATCACAAGGGTGACTGGGAACCCACTTTGAAGGGCCCTCAGGACTCCTGGGGATAGGGAGGATGTTTTAAACTGCAAAGGCACACACAACCATATCACCAGGGTGACTGAGAACCCACTTTGAAGGGCCCACAGGACTCCTGGGGATAGGGAGGATGTTTTAAACTGCAAAGGCACACACAACCATATCACCAGGGTGACTGAGAACCCACTTTGAAGGGCCCTCAGAACTCCTGGGGATAGGGAGGACCTACGGAAGCAGGGCAGGGAGATGCGGCTCAGATGCCCTGATATCCTGGACAGGCTAAGAAGGCGGGCATTGTCACAATGGGGAGGTAAGTGCCACAACCGCCCCTATGGTATGCAGATGTATCACATGCATAGTCATCAGGGACAGCATGAAAACCGGGACAGTGTCTGGACCACCAGGACCGGAGTTGGGAACCTCTGCCCTAGAGCAGCGGCCAACAGGGGCAGACACACCCGCACCCACAGGCTCCATTATCCCAAGCCTCCTGGAGAGGCAGGATGTTGGGCCCTCTGTGCATCTTCCAATACTAGCACTTGCATACCTTAGCAATGCCACCCTAGACCTGGGAATACGGTACACATATATCTAAACGTTGCTATGATTACTGGCAGATAGCAATGCCGAAGTTAAGCACAATCTTCTCATTGAGCTTTATCATACCAACCTCTCTGATGTCTGTGGAGTGTGTTCCAGGTCTGGTGTCTGACAGTGTTCATCACCTTGGGGAGTGACCTCAACAGTATTGCATACCATAGTCATGCCTGCATCGTGCCCAGGACATGTGTGGTGGCCAGGGCTGCCAAACACCTCTATAGTTTGCACAATGCTGACATAGGTGTGTTGCTGGAGAATGTCAGATGGTAGGGGGCAGCTGTGAATTTCCAGGCCTACTGTCTTTTGCTGTCACATAAAAGAGATCTGTACAGTATGATGGTGAACACTCAGTCTGTAAAGGATCTTGGGGGGTCTGGGAGCTGTGGACAGGAAGGTGCAGTGTGTGTTGCAAAGCTGGAACATGACATAAGTATGTTTCCCTTACCACAGGACATACCTGTTGGGGCTCCTGGTGCTGTGGTGCATTGGCAGGGGACTGTAGGTCATCCTACATGCAGTGGTCTTGGATAGGTGGTCCTACAGCTACATTGTTTGTGACAACAGTCAGGGGAAACACATGTCCTCACTAATGTGTCCTATTGTACATATGTTGTTGTTCAACTCTTTTCCCTTCACCACAGTAACCTCTATCTGTTTGCGCATATATCCCCATGTGTTCCTGTCCAGTTTTTCTTCTGCAACACTGTCTCTGTGACACGTCCAACACAGCTGCATGTGTGTGGGGGTCCTAGGTGTATTGGTGGTGGGGTACACGTAAACCCTTCCCCAACATTGTTCCATCAGCCAACACCAGTGTATCAATGTATTTCACAGGGCCTTTAGGTGCACCAATCTCTAATTGTGCGGATACCAGCCATATGCTACTGCTGACACACTCAACTTAGCATACTGTGTGGGTGTGTTTCTTTGGGTTGGCTGTGTGATTGTACAGTGTGCAGGCATTTCACATTATCATGTGTTGTGCGGGGTCGGTACACCTGGGGGGCGGCGGTGACTATCCTATCTCTACCTTACTGGTGTTTACCCTGTGAACATTGAGGATATGTGTTGGGTGTGGTGAACAGAACTTGTGTCTTGTGTTGTGACATACGACCGGTGAACAGCATTTTTGCATCACAGATATCGCCATATTGTGGACATGCATCAACAGAGGCTTGACATGGTGCTTCTACACATTGTGATGACATCATCTCCCTTCACTGTGACGTGTTGTGGCCTTTGAGTGACTCAGGGGATCCAAGACATACACTTGCTGAATGCACACGGTAGGTTTGACCTTTTGTTTTTGGGACTGACATCAGCCTTTACATGTTAATGATTTACGGTTCTTTTCATAGACATTTCATGTTGGCTCTGTGTTCACAAAAATGGATGCACATGGAGTGGAGCTGTGAAACGCCTGTGTAACATGGGCATGGGCATGGACATTAACATATCCATGTGACAGCCGCGTCTGCAGTTCCAAATTCAAAATGTGACCAACATGCAGTGTGTTCTGTATTGTGATCATGTAATGTTTGCCTGTGTGACGTTTTATTAGGTGCATAGTCATGTTTGACTCTCTGCAATTTGTGCTGATGTTGCAAGCAGCATACCAATACATTATTTAACTTCTCCTGTTACAGGGCAGTGGACAAACCAGCCACATCTACTACAGTGCATCCGGCGTCACCATCATACATCTGTTGGGGGGCACACCACCATGGAACTGTCCCTGGGAAATGGTGCCATGGGATGTTTGACCTCTGCAAGTGGGACACATGCCTAGGATGGACATTATTATTGTTGGAGTGTTACTTTGGCCCTGACAGACCTGTCCTACACACTGTTGGTGCCATGCTCTCGCTGGGTTTCATGTTCATTGCAGAGGACACACATGACCTTTCCAATACTCTGCCATATTGGGATGTGACACTTGACTATGCATGCCCAGGTTTTAAAGGACAGTCTTAACCTGACTTGTTGGATTGCAGACACACTTTTCACTCTGAGCACTGTGTACTGGTCCCCACGTGTGCAACAAGGACCTACATTGTTGCTGTATGTTGTACATTCCTCATATGTTGTATTTTTGCCATGTGTGTGACATGGACCACAGGAAACGCTCATCTGTTTGGTTCACCACAAGCATATAGTTATGTGTGTGGCATAGGGGTAGCAATGGAGGGGTCCTGTTGTCTATGTCCACCTACTCTCAACTTTGACATGGTACAGTTTTTGCCACGACATCACTTTGCTGCACACCAACAGCTTAGATAGCTGTTGTCACTCACCAAGGGTGTTTCCGTGCATGTGTGGCATCACTATCATGTTGATACGTACACGGTGCACGTGTATATGACTGACTTTGTTGGGGAAACACAGCATGTGGCAATATGGCTTCTGTGTGGTTTACTGTACAATGTTTGCCATCACTTTCCAGCTCTATATACTGGTATTTGAGTTTGCTTGCTGTACAGACGTGATGCTAAACATGTATTTATGAACCTTGCATTGCATGTCTGCACACTCCTATGTATCCCCTGGGGTAAGGACACTCACATTGCACCATTATATTTGGACTGTCGCAGTGTGAGTGTCCATTGTCTTCCTTCAATTGTGCCTTCCATGTGCCGTGATATCCATGCCAACCAGTGCAGGGGATCCTCTGCATGGTGTTATCTTTGCATGTTTCTGCAGGTTGTTTTTCTGTATTGGATTCTGTGTTCATGTGCCTCTGCTACCTGTTGGCATATCCTCATTGTGCATTAGACCATAGTTTATGGTTACATTGTTGCAGCTTTGATTCCTACATGAGGCATTATGTGGCAGCTGTAACCTACATTTCCACATGTGTTTCTAAACTTCCAACATTTTAACAACATATGCTGTTGTCATTTGTGTGTCTCCTGTGTTGCCAGATAGATATGTTTTCAGGTACAGATCATGATTGCTGTGTGTTGGGCCCTCATCATGCACCACCTACTGTCTACATGCACTCATATGTATGTAACACATTTGAGGCGTGCAGCAGCATGTGGTGTGTGGGGGCCAAATGCATACTGCCCACCATGCACCTGACGCACATTATTTCTCCTGACCCTCATTTGTAGATGTGCCAGTGACCTTTACGTAGGATGTGGGTTGCTGCCCTGCTAAATGTTAGTTTGGTCTTTCATCTGGGATCCACTCACCTGAGTATTATGATGGCAGTATCTACGAATAACCAAAATAAAGATATGTGTTTGACATACATTTGTCTCGGCTGCTTCTTGCTCACACTGACACTTGTATTTGAAGCTTTTCTGGTCATATCCATGGCCCACCTGTGCTCACATCCTTGTACGATGCCAGCTGTCTATCTTCCAGGCGTTTACTACATCACTGGATGTTTCAAGTTCCCATAAACACCTTCCCTTTGAGGTACTATTTTGGGATTAAGGTCATAGTGCTTGTTTGGGATAGTGGTTACAGACATGTGTTATCACACCCTAGGTTGCAGGTTTGATCCCCACATGGTTTTTTTTTTTTAAATGTTCCTATTGGGCTAACATAATCATTAGGAACCTGCTGCTTCATCACCTATGCACACTCACTTCCATCTCTTCACTGTACACCAAGGTGTGCCCTCTGTTCTGCCTATCCATGACATATTAGCTGTTACATATGTCTCTTACGTTATGTGGTTTACATGGCAGTCCACTTAGGGGATTAGCATTGCTGCAGTTCAGCTGGTCTGTGGCACACCTGTTTGCAGGTTCAATTCTGTCTTGTTGTGTTCCATATTTTCCACTGCTCCACAGAGCATCCCCTCCCGTCCTTTGGCTTTAGGTTCTTTCCTCTTTTGCATGCTGTCTCCACTGCACAACATTTGATTGTGTGTGTGCATATAGGTATATTTGTGTGTTGTCTCAATTACAGACTGTGATCTGAACTGTACACACCATATCTGCATGTGCATTTCATCATGGTTACTGTTGGAGATTTGCCTATCATGGCAGCCAGCAGGCTTCTAGTGTGATGCCCTGCAGTATTCTTGTATGCAGCCTTTGCTAATGAGTTCATGTTGGTGGTGTGGCGTACCAGTTTGTGCATTGACACTTGTGCTGATGGTCATAGGTTTGATTCCTCTCTGTTCTCTTTGATCTGTTTGCCTGTGTTGCACAGCTACTTTTGATTCCGGTGACAGCCATATCTCTGCAGTTCTGTGTTGTGCGCACATTGCACCCTTGTCACAGTTGTAAACCATCCTTCTGTCCATCTATGTGTGTCTGCCAGATGTATGCCATCCTATCCTGCTGTGCATGCTGCTACCCCATATCCTGCACTGGTACACATTTCTGCATTGTGGGTTGACCCTATCCTGGTGACAACAGCACTGTTTGTGTGGTGACATGCAGTTCTTCTGTAGCAAGCCAGGGGCTAGTTAGCAGCTGTAGCCCACTGGTTACTTCACTACCTGTGGAGCCAGAGGTCATGGGTTTGATCCCACAGTGGGGTTATTTGATAGGGCTGTCCAAGGCATTGTCTGTTTTTAATGTACATTAGTGCTGATAGCAAAAACACCCTCACAGTGCTGTAACCTTAAGGCACCCCATAAGGTGCCTTATAAGGCGCCCTATAGGGGACATTATAGGGTGCCTTGGCAGACAGTGCACTTTCTAATGTGCCCTATGGAGTACCTTATGTGGCACCTTAGGTTACGCCACTGTGAGGGTGTGTTTGCTGGCAGCACTAATTAAAATAAACATACAATGTCTCAAAACACTACTTAAACATAAAGGGAGATGCCTCAGCCAGCCTTATTCATTGAGCACACTGGGGGATCAAACTCATGACTCCAGTAACCATCAGTCAGTATATTAACCATTGTGCTACACCTCTGTTTCTGTGCTTGCATGTCTGCGCGCCTACTTAAGGTTACTGTGCGTTAACGTGCTTAGCAGCTTTCTCGCTCGATAATGCACACAGTGCACGTTATCGCGCGATAATCCCGTTTTGCTACGTTAAGACCGAAACGCCCACTCCTTTTATGACAGCCTGCACACTAGCGCCTGGCGCACGTTAAGACTGCTTAGGGGCTTGTTTACAAAGCCGCGGTAGTGGTTCGCGATCGCGATCGCAACCGCGGCCCCATTGAAATCAATGGGGCCGCGGCTCCGATTACGATCGCAAACCGCTACCGCGGCTTTGTAAACAAGCCCCTTAGTAAACATACCCCTTAGTGTATTAGTCACATTCTCCAAGCACTGTTGTGTAATCAAATTATCCGTTTCATTACAATATGCTGAGCTTCATTATGGGGATCTTGTTTCCCAACAGTGCTTACTAATGTCATTATTGCATGTTATCTACATATAGAGCTAATTACATAGTGCTCGATACGGCATTAGCACATATTGGGCTAACACTTAGCCTGAGCTATCTGCTGCATGCTCCATTTTATTCCTATGGGCTGTGTGGTATATAACTCAAGTTAAGGGCACTGTTAATATGGCAGATAGCACATGTTATCTGGCTGCATTAATAGATATTGCATGCAAAATGCAGATAATATAGTGATTTTATGCACCGTCTGCAAAAAGCATGTTATTTGCATGAGTGGGTGGGATTAGGGAGAAGTGCCAGTGTGGCTGCAATACACAGTTACCATAGGCTCAACAACATATGATAACCATTGGATTTGCAACTAAGGCCACCTCCATGGATGACGTTACCTACATCTAGGCTGCTGCATTTTTGGTCAATTATCTGCTGGGGAAATACAGAGCATGCCCCCCCAACTGATAGCACACAGCTTTTGCGGCTAATTCCATGCTATTTGTACTTTTTTACCACTTTAGTTGAAAAAGCCTAACATGCTACAGTAAACAGACGCCAAAGTGTTATTAAAATGGGTTCATTATTAGCAATGACTGCTTACAAGTTTCAGATATGTATTGCCGCTAAACTGATGTCATCAACATATGGAATAGGGTGAAGAAAGCACTAGAAATGTACAGTATAAGGTGCCCCATAGGACACATTATAAAGTGCCCTGTCCGCCAAGGCACCCTATAATGTGCCCTATAGTGCACTGTAAAGGGTGCCTTATAGGACGCCTTATAGGGTGCCTATGAGGCACCTTAGGCTACAGCACTGTGAGGGTGTTTCTGCTGGCAGCACTGATTAAAATGAAAAGGAAAAGCATCAGAAAGCATTCTTAAATAACACCACTATGGGATCAAACCCATGACTGCTGCCTCTATGGTCATTGAAGTAACCAGTGGGCTACATCTCCATAGCGTCTAATACACTGCTGGCTGGCTACAGAAAGACAGCAGGTCACAACACAACCTGTCTGCTGTGGTTACCAGGATAGGGTAAACCCACCTCAGCCTGGTAGGGGGAACTGACCGTGTGTGTTACTGGCACAAAGTAGTTACAGACCGTGACATTGTGCGGGTCCTGTGCTCACCCTGAGGGTGAGGTGGGGCACCCAGCACCAGGTCCACAGCACCTGGCTTGGCTGAGATAGACTATGCTGCAGGTCCCCATCAGTGCCAGTGTGTGATAAGAAGTCCTTGCAGACACACCTAGGATACACCTGTGTCCATTTGTATTTCCCAGTCATGTCTAGCCCTTGTAGACTCTGATGCACCGAGAATAGTGCTTATCCTGTGTGGGTGCCATGGTCACATGTTATAAGTGGAGGGGGGTGTTTGGACCCAAAAGCAGATTATGTAGCACCCTCCCCTATCCTCTGTGGCTCAGGGTTGGGGGACAGGACCTCCCACCAACAGATCCACATTGTACATCTCTGCAATGGTGGCAGTAGAGAGGATCATCAACCCCAATACTGATGGGGAACAGGCACCCTACAGGGCAGTCAATGCCAATCTGTATGCATCACATAAGGCAAGGGCAAACAGGCAGAATGCTGGAAATGCTTAGCTGCCCCCCCCCCCAACATCTAACATTCACCAGCAAAGGGCACAGTCAGTCTCCATATGCTGCACCATGCAAGGTGTTCCAGCCATACACATGCTAACTGCAGACAGTCTGCTAGCTAGTACATAGTGCATGCTCCTGGAGAAACTGTGTGCACCCAAAAATGGGATGTGAGCACACACACCAAGCAGGTATGTCAGTGATTAGGCCCCAGAAAAAGAAACCCATAAATATCACTTGAGAAAAATACTACATAGCACTAGGGGGGAACCTAGCCGTGCCAAGGTCACTGCTCAGTCAGGGTGAGAGTGACCTCCCAGCATGACATGCTCTGGCCAACCTGTCCATGCAGGTGGTGGTCGGGCACTACAATGTCCCCAGCCATTTCCCTATGCCCTGTGCAGATGCATCCTGCCCAGGCCACCCTGTCCGGGCCATACCCACAGTACCTTGCTCCTCATTATGCACATGGGTTTTTGGCAGCCCTGGCCACCACACCAGTCCTGGTCACAGTGCAGGCATGGCTATGGTACCCAATACTGTTGGGGCACTCCCCGGGGTGGTAAACACTGTCAGAAACTAAAACTGAAACACACTCCACAGATATCAGAAAGGTTGCTATGATGCAGCTCTGTCAACAAATTTATTTATTTATTTATTTATTTATTTAGTCTCTTTTATACCGCACTATTCGGCATCAGCGCGGTTTACATGGAACAAAAATACTCAGTACAGTTAACACGTATGAGTTTACAGATAACAGGGCAAAAAACTTGGATAACAAGGGGCAACTATTTACAAAGCAAACTGTGTAAAGTCATATGAACAGGGAGGTTTCATAGAATCATATGAACCACTTGGAGTTAGAGTATCTGTCTGGGCGTGTTGTTGAGGATCCCTTGATTGCTTGGAGTGTGGTGTCATTGCTATCAATGAGGTACTTGATGAAAAGGTGGTGTTTGAGGGCTTTCCTAAACTGTGTTAGGCTCCTGATGGCCTGAATATTTGGGGGTAATGAATTCCAGCATATTGGCGCGTAGAGACTAAAGGCCCTGTTGGCTGTAGTTGTGGTGCATTTTGTTAGTGCCTTCGGAACTTTTAGTGAGTTTATAGCCGTGGATCTTCTTGCTCTATTTGGGGATGTGGTGTGGATGAGGGCAGTTAAGGAGGCAGAGGAGAGCTTGTTAACAGCTTTGAATGTGAGTAACATGGACTTGAAAACGATCCTGGCCTGGATGGGTAGCCAGTGTAACTGCTTCAGAATTGTGTTTAACTTAGGATTTCTTATCTGCCATTAATCATAGCAACCTTCTGATATATGTGTAACGTGTTCCCAAGTTTAGGGTGGCATTGCTAAGGTATGCAGGTGCCAGTATTGGGAGATGCTGCTGCACGCAGGGCCCAACAGCCTGACTCTCCATGAGGTGTTGCATAGTGGAGCCTGTGGGCGTTGGTGTTTGTGTACCTGTTGGCCGCTGCTCTAGGGCTGAGTTTCCCAACTCCGGTCCTGGTGGGCCAAACACGGTTCAGGTTTTCACGCTGTCCCTAATGAATATGCATATACGATACATTTGCATACAATGGGGGCGGTGCATACAAATGCAGCACAGGCATATTTATTAGGGACAGCATGAAACGTGAATGGTGTTAGGCCCTCCAGGACTGCAGTTGGGAAACTTTGCTCTAGGGATTGCAAATGTTTATGAGTTCTGTGCCCCATAGGGTAAAATATAGGCGTTTATGGTGGTTTTATTGAATCTGCAATAACGGTTCCGTCTTTATTACCATGGTTTAGTACTGTGTAAAATATAGGGACATGGTTTGCAGGAGCCACAGCTGGGACTTAAACCTGTGACTTTCTGCCCCTGAACACACTGGCTGTGTGTACTGCACCAAACTGTTGCCACAGAGGCAGATCATTCCCTGGGGATACCATGACTGTTCGTCAGATAGACCTTGTCTGTTGCAGTGCACGGCACTCACCTAAATGGGCTTGGCCGTGGTCTGCTGTGGGCAGATGCCACTGCCCCCTCTGCCACCAGCACCCCTCCACCACCATGCTGACATGTCCTTGTGCCTTTGGTGCACAGTCCCAGGCCTTCCAGTGTGCCAGTAGGCAGCTGCCTATGGTGCATGATATGGGATAGGGGTGCTGATATGGACATCAGCACATCCCCCCGGCACAGCCTGCCAATGTTCTGTGCCCTTTGGGGTACTTGCTGGGTACTGTCCCCTGGTACACTGTGGCACACACACTCATGGCCATATTGGACCCTGGTCAGTTGCCGTTTTGCTGCTTTTCCCTTCTACATTCCTATGTGCCAGGTAGGCATCTGCCTAGTCCACACTGTGCCCCAGCTGGCCCACTGCATGTGACGCATGCAGCCTCCTGTAGCCCAGTTACACCATCACCATAGTGCCCTTTCCCACGTGCCCACTCTGCGCAGCAACAGCAGTGCAAAGGCAAGCTACCCCATATGCACCACAGAAAACCCTCATCAGCACTATTTCTATGTTGGCACATTCACTTTGTGGGGGGACTGTGAATTGACCCTTCCAAAAGTGAGCTCGTCCTTTTTCCTCTTTATAGGTTGTGTTCATTACCGCTTGTCATTATTTTTTCTATTGGCCAGCTCAGTGTTTTGGATTTCAATTTTCTTTCTGGTCATTATTTATGGTTTGTGCCTTTTTGGTTGCTGCACATGTATCACTACTATCACTTTTCAGGGTCTCCCTGTCTTTGCTGTACATTGCTGACTGAAATGGTTTCTCTGTCCTGCAAATGTGCCTAGCGCGAGGTTTTCACTGGTGCTAATTTTTAGAGCTTCATTTCACGGCGTTAGTGTGCATGGAGCCTCTCCCTGCCCACTCTCTGCCCATTGATCCCTTCTCTCCGCCCCTGGGGAGCCTTACTCCACCCTCTGGGAACCCTTACTCCACCCTCTGCGCACCTTAATGCCACCACAGACATTATCACGCGATACGTGACGTTCTCGCGCGGTAATGCGCCATTATCACGTGATAACGTCACGTATCATGTGATAACGGCACAGCTGCGACATTAGCACCGTTTAGTAAACATACCTCTTAGAGGCAAAAAGAGGTTCTACAGTTGATATCAACACCAAAAATTGAAAACAAAACTAAGCATACTTTCATAAAGAGATAATGTGATCCCAAACCTCTTTCTTAAATATATCACTATTTTTCACTGAACCTTCAAAGACTACATCTATATGGCTTGCTTGTGCCGTGTGCATAGGTATTAAAAGGTTAAATATTCACCACATTTGTTACAAATAGTTGTAGCATAAAGAGAGTAGGTATTGTATAGAGAACTGTCCAGTTGTCAACGCAAGTCCCGCTAGGTTAATAATAACACAAGTCCTATTGACAGGCATAATGTTATTTAGAGTCCTTTGCCTCCGTACTGTGTAGTTTTCAAATTTCCAAAAATGGTGTGATAAATCAAAAATCTTCCAATTGTTAGTCAAAGCATCAAAGTCCAATTTTAAAAAGTCCACACACAATGTGCTTCCCATATTACAGTCCCAGTTTTGATTAACCGTACATAGCAGTATCATACATCAAGCAAGGCACAAATATCAGTTTAAACCAAAAGATAAATTATGATGAACTTCTCTAACTGCAGCATATCTTCAATCATTTGCAGACAAACAAAATGTTGTCCAAGATGTAAAAGTGCTTAATTTAAATCCTCTCATACTCCGCTATGAGACTGATTACATATCCACTCAATTCCTTTTTTTGGTGTAGATCACACTAATCATGAACCATTTTCTCTCACATGGGGTGTTAATCTGCTAGTAATTTATAGACATTATCAGAATGTGTTTTTGTTAAGTGCTGTTGAGTCGGAGTCAACTCATGGCGACCTTCTGGATAGCTATGTATTATTGCATATATACTTCACTGAAACATTTGGAGAATGTTGATTAAGATAATCTGTCTACTAAAGCCACAGTAGACTGAAAGAATCCAGAGGGCAATTTTCCAGAGAGGGCCAACTGCACATTCTTTATGTGGACTTCCACTGGTAAATATCCACAAATAAAAGTAACATAATAAAATATTAATGAAACTGTATTCCTGCTATTTGAGTGGTGCTAGTTAAATGGATAAGTTTTCTATGTAGTAGTAGTAGTAGTAGTAATAGTATGTGAGAAGTTCAAAAAAGGTACCTATTTTAGGCCTCTATGGGGTATGTTTACTAAACTGTCTTAAAGTTGCAGCGGTGGTATTATCGCGCGATAAGTGATGTTATCTCATGATAATTATCGTGTGATAACATCACTTATCGCGCAATAAAGCGGCGGCGGCGTTAAGGCACAATAACGGTGTGAAATCCGGGTCTGAAGGGTGGAGTAAGGCTTCCCAGAGGGCGGAGAGAAGGGGTCAATGCACAGAGAGTGGGCGGGGAGAGGCTCCAGGCACACTAACGCTGTGAAATCTGGGTCTAAACACTAACACCAGTGAAACCCTCGCATTAGGCACATTTGCAGGAAAGAGAAACCATTTCAATCAGCAATGTGCAGCAAAGGCAGGGAAACCCAGAGAAGTGATAGTAGTGATACATGTGCAGGAACCAAAAAGGCAAATAAACATATAAAATGACCAGAACCACATTTAAAATCCCAATAACCAAGCTGGCCAATAGTGATATTAATGATAAACATAAAGCAGCACTACTGACAAAGCGTAAAAATTAAGATATCATGTTTGGAAGGGTCTATGCTCTGTCCCCCTACAAAGTGAATGATCCCACATTGAAATAGCGCTGATCAGGGTTTCTGTCGTTTAGATTGGGCAGGTTTGTTATGGCATGCACATGTGCAGCAACAGCAGAGTGGGCATGTAGGAAAGGGAAACTATACTGATGCTGTAAATGGGATACAGGAGGCTGCAGGTGGCACATGCTGTGGTCCAGCTGGGGCACAGTGCGGACTACGCAAATGCCTAGGTGGCCCATAGGAATGCAGAAACTGTAAAGCAGCAAGACAGCAACTGACGAGGGTCCAACATGGGCATGAGTGTGTGTCCCACAGTGTCACAGGGGAGATTACCCAGCAGGTACCCTCAAGGGCACATAACATTGGCAGGCGGTGCCGGGGGGAAGCGTGCATGTCCATGTAGTCACCCCTACCCAAGAACCCACACCATAGGAAGCTGCCTACCAGCACACTGGATGGCCTTGGACTGCGCACCACCAGCACCACCGGCATAAGGGCATGTCAGCATGGTGGCAGAGGGGTGCTGGTGGCGGAGGCGGCAATGGCATCTGCCCACAGCAGACCATGGCCAAACCCCGTTTAGGTGGGTGCCGTGCACTGCAACAGACAGGGTCTGTCTGACAAAGAGTCATGGTATCTCCAGGGAATGATTTGCCCCTGTGGCAACAGTGTGGTGCAGCCAGTGTGTTCAAGAGCAGAAGGTCACAAGTTCAAGTCCCAGCTGTGGCTCCTGACAACCCTGTCCCCATATTTTACCCAGTACTAAACCCTGGTAATAAAGACAGAAACTTTATTGCAGATAAAATAAACATGCCTGAAATGCCCATATTCTACCCTACAGAGCACAGACACCATAAACATGTGCAATCCCTAGAGCAGAGTTTCCCAACTGCAGTCCTGGAGGGCCAAACACCATTCAGGTTTCATGCTGTCCCTAATAAATATGCCTGTGCTGCATTTGTATGCGCCACCCCCATTGTATGCAAATGTATCTCATGCATATTCAGTAGGGAAAGCATGAAAACCTGAACAGTGTTTGGCACACCAGGACCGGAGTTGGGAACCTCTGCCCTAGAGCAGCGGCTAACAGGGGCATAAACACCCACACCCACAGGCTCCACTATCCAAAGCCTCATGGAGAGTCAGGCTGTTGGGCCCTGCGCATAGCAGCATCTCCCAATATTGGCACCTGCATACCTTAGCAATGCCATCCTAAACTTGGGAACACGTTCCACATATATCAAAAGGTTGCTATTATTAATGTCAGCTAACAAATCCTAAGTTAAACACAATTTGTTGATAGAGATTCATCATAGCAACCTTTCTGATATCTGTGGACTATGTTTCAGTTATTGATTCTGACACTGTTTACCACCCCGGGGAGTGACCCTAACAGTATTGAGTACCATATCAATGCCTGCACTGTGCCCAGGACTGGTGTGGCGGCCAGGGCTGCCACAAACCTCTATATTTGCACAATGCTGGCATAGGTGTGGGAGTGTGTGTCTGTCTATCCAGTGAAGGGGTCCCCAAACCTGTCCTGGAGGGCCGCAATCCTGGCAGGTTTTTGGGATAGCTCTAATGAATATGCATGAGATATATATGCATTAGAGACATCCTCCCAACCTGACTGGTTTGTGGCCATCCAGTACTGGATTGGGAGACCCCTGCCTTACACCTCTGTCATTAAAGATTGTGAGTGCGCTAGGTACAGATATCCTAGACATCAAAAGGGTAGGTAGACTTTGTCACATTCCTCCTCGCTTCTCACCACCACCAAAATGTTGTCTAATTATAGCTCACTCAGATAAGTACCACTTTTTAAAAAAAAAAACGGCTTTAAGTTGAAAAACATTTCTTGTGGTAATCTCATCTGTTTAGAGCCCAGCACTATTAAATTTACCATCAGCAACACATATGGGTTGTTGATGCAAATGTGAGCTTTGGGTTTGAAGTTTTCTTCAAAACCCGAAAAACAAGCTCCGTATTAGTCTGAGACCCAGTTACAAAGAAAAACATACCTTTTATGGTGAAAAAGTGGAGCGTGTTGATTCATTGTTACTATATAGATTGTAGTGGGGGGCAACTGAGCTGCCTGGGCCCACTACCTATCTGCCAGTGGCTCTGTCCCAAGTGCAGATCTGCAGCAGCTGTCTGTTCTCCACCTGGACTGGGGTTGCTGGTCCCACAGCCTGTCCTCATCTACCTCTACTGCCCACCTTGCAAAGGGTGGGAGTGTGGGTCTGTTGGGGGCAGATCATGTCCCCCACCCTGACCCAGAGAGGATGGAATAAGTGCATTGTCACCATATGAGCCCTGACACACCCATGCTCCTTAAACAGATAACCATAGCAAGCATAGAGGATATGCACTATGTTGTGTGCATCATGGCCCACAAGTGCCAGACATGACTAGCAATTACAAATGGACACAGAGACCTCCTAAAGGTGTCTGCAACAAATACCTGTCACACACTGGTACTGACAGAGACCTACAGCAAAGCCCACCTCAACCAACCCGGGTACTGCGGACCTGGTGCTGGCCACTCCACCTCACCCTCAAGGTGAGCATAGAACACGCACATTGGCATGGCCTGTGGGTACTCTGTACCAGTTACACACACAGTCATTCCCCCTACCAAGCTGATGTGCTGTAGAGGTGCATACCCCATCTGGTGAGCAGATGTAGACTGCTGTTCTGCATGTGAATTGCATTATGGGTACTGTTGGTTCTATCCTATCCTGGTAGCCACAGCAGACAGTTTTATGGTGATGTGCACTCTTTCTGTAGCCAGCCATTAATATGATAACTCCCATAGTGATTTAGCACAATGGTTAATGCACAATGGTTAATGAGTAGCAGAGGTCATGGGTTTGATTCCTCTCTGTTCCCCTTTTTTTTATGGCTGTCCTACACAACTATGTTACATTCGTGTAACAGTCATATCTGTGCAGATCTGTGCTGCCGCCACATTATACCCTCATCACTGTTGCTATCCATCCTTCTGTCCGTCTATGTGTGTGTGCCAGCTGTGTTTTGTCCTGCCTTAATGTGCAGGCTGCTACCCCATGTCCTGCACTGGCACACCTTTCTGCATTGCGGCTCTTCATGCTTGCCTCTCCTGTGTCTGCTCTGCATGGCACTGCTCTCCTCTGTCCTCCTGTCATTGCACTTATACTGCCACCTCTACCTCCTCTGGTGGACACGTATCCCCATCCTCTGCCACACACTGTCATTGTTGCACTGTACATTACCTTCACCCTGTACATCGGTACAGCTGCCCCCGATATGTTTGTCCACTTCACCTGCTGCCACATGTGCTGCACGCAGATTTGGCTGGTCCATGAGCTCTGTCATCTACTTCCTTCCATCACTTGTTCATTAGCTTTCCTTGGTGCTCTGTGCAGTGTTAGGGTTACATCTGTATTTGAGCCATACATTTCATGCTTGTGACCTTGGGTCACCTTTGTGCCCCTGGGCACCATCTCCTGTGTCACCTTAGCATCCCTGGGGCATCTTTCGCAGCACCTTAGGTTTGGCCAGCTTATGGGGCGCCTTATATGCTGCCTTGTAGGGTGCCAACCTTTCCTGCCACCCTTTGGGGCACATTATGACCTGCCTTGGTTGACATGGTGCTTTATGATGTGCCTTATGGTGCACCCTAAAAGGTGCATTAGGTTGAGGCACTGGGGTGAGGCTTTCTTGGCTGGCAGTGCAGATTGTTGGGGTGTGTATGACTGTTACAAGCAGGAAAACAGATTGCCTCAGACAGTCTTTTAATTGAGCCCACTGAGGGATTGAACTCATGACTGCTGTATTAGCAGTCAATGGACTAACCAGTGTGCTACACCTCTGTTGCTATGCTTACAGGTCAGCGCGCCTAATTAAGGCTAACCTGCGTTAAAGTGCCACGGCTCCCTCTATCATACGATAACGGACTTTTATTGCGCGATAACCTGAAATGCTACCTTAAGACTGGAACGCCCACTACCTTATATGACATTCGTCACAGTAAGACTGCAGCTAACGCCGGTAACATTAAGACGGTTTAGTAAACATACCCCTATGTGTCTTTATAAAATAGACACACACAACCAAATTCAATAGCTCACAAATGCCCACAAAAAATGTTATACCTTTTCTGAAAAATTTTGTGTGTACTTTTCAAGAGTAATTTTATAACGGATTTCCACATTTAAAGCATGTTTTACACCTAAAAATGGCTTTTTCTAAAATTGGGCTGTTGTATATGCACATATGTGTACCAACAAGATGGTACTGTTTGGGGATAGCTAGGGGAAAGCCTTCAAGATGCTGCCTGTGACAGTTGAGCTGAAAAACCCTTTGCTATTTTGGATGATTTATAAGGTAAGCAGGCCTTTTGTGCTGATGCTGTCAGCAACTACAAAGGAATATACTAGTTACCAGTTTGCAAGGGAACCAGGCTGGATGTTTGAACTGAGCTGATGTTGTGCTAATGGTAAAGTGATATGCTAACACTGACAGCTTAAAAAGTGAGCCAGGGCCCCAGGGCTTAAATTCCCAACTAGGCTGTCACAATCCTGTCCGGCACTACCTGATAAATGTGGTAAGTGCAGCAGGGAGGTGCTGATGCCTGGGGGAGCACCCTTGCTTGCTGTATCCCCCCTCCCCCCTCCACATTGCAAGAAGTGGATTGTGCCCACTGGACATGCCTTGCACTTTTCTTCTGCCTGTAGCCTTTCTGCTCCTGTGGGCAGAAGAGCAGTGCAAGGCAAGGCCACGATCTTGGCCAACAGAAGCAGATTGTGCTTGTTGGAACAACATGCACCATGGGCAAAAGAGCTATGCAAGGTCATGAGAGACAGATTGTATCTGTGGAATATGCTGCAAGACCGGGAGGTAGAAGTTTAGAGTCGAGAAAGAGAAGCAGAGAGGTTGGTAGAAGTTTAAAGGGGCATTGGTTTAGGTAAAGGAAGATGGGGGGGGGGTGGCAAGTGGATGGCAGGGGTGAAAGTACAAAGGGAAGAGTGAGAAAAGGACAGAGTTGGGGAGGGGAACATCAAGTGGAGGGGGGCAACAGGAGAGGGGTGGGAGGGTGGAAGGAAGAGTTCAGGAGATTACAAGTTGAAGAGATGAATGCATGGGAAGAAAAGTCTACACTGTATCTATGCCAAAAGGCACAGCCCCCCCACCCCCAGAAGACAATCAGGCACTTTCATCCCCAAGCACCACACACACAGCCACACAGATACCCCAAATCCACAGCACACACACACACACACACACACACACACACACACACACACACCACACAGGCATCCTATGGCCACAGTGTATACACACACATCGTATGCCCAAACCAGATACACACACAGACACACACAGACACTCCACATCTGTACCAGACACCTATGCACATGCAACCCCTGAAACATGTACGCAGCCCAAACATTCCCCATGAGAGAGACACACACACACTCAAACTTGTTTATGTAGCCCCCGACATTCCCAATGACACACACAGAGACATGCATGTGATACTTCCAGTGACACACACAGGAGAACCCCCCCAAATGCTTGATTCTACAAATACAAAGAATGTGCCATTGTGTCACAATGCAAGTGTGCATTTTTCAACTTGTTTAAATTTTCTTATGGCAATGTATTATGGGCTCCGTAAATCTTAGGCACTGGGTCACCATGGCGCCTGGGATCTCATGTGCCACTCTTTGGTGGGTGGAGGGCAGGATTCATCACCACATCACATGCGTGGCGTTTTTTGGAAGCAACAGGGCTGTGGACTACCATGGCACGCCAGTATTTGTGAGTGCATAGAAATTCTGATAAACGAGTGTTTTCAGCACACAGCTTGAAAGACATATGGAGTAGAAATACAAGTTTTGACATCAAACCCCCTGATGAAACCAAGAGATTGTGAAACGCAACCTGGTACCAACTGAAGGCGTCGGGGCAAGAATATTCTCAAGAAAGTAATCCCCATGATCAAGAAGGGGTAACATTATTCCCAAGAGAGTAACATCACTTCTAAGAGAGTAATCTCCACGATTCAGACACTAAGGAGTTGAACTTTTGAGATATGAGAATGAGTGAATACCATGCCAAAAGTGAATGAGTGAATACCATGCCAAACTCCTTCTCCGCTCTCTAAACAAACCTAGAGACCTCTTCAGCCTGGTAAAATCCCTAACCAAGGAACCTTCACCTACCCAACTTGACTCTATCTCCCCCCAATCATATGCGGACTACCTCCAATCTAAAACTTCCATAACCAACACAGTTTCAGCAACCACTCCTAGCTATGCACCCACCTCATTTCCACCTATCACAATGTTCACAACTCCAACAGAGAAAAACATCCAAGACCTCATCGCCATCATCAACGCATCTACAGCTCCAAGTGATCCCTGTCCAGCATACTGGATCAGAGCTCTGCGAGTTGAACTTAGCCCAACTCTAATCAACATCATTAAACTCTCATTTAAAACAGGCTGTTTCCCCACATTCCTCAAACAAACATCAATAAGACCACTTCTGAAGAATAACAGACTTGACCCACTAAAAACTGACTCCTACCGACCAATCTCCAGTATACCTATAATGTCCAAGATAATAGAGAAGGTTGTTCAGCGGCAGATTCAACACCACATTGATGAGGTGGCACCTCTCGACCCCTGTCAACACGGATTCAGGGAGTCTCACGGTGTAGAAACTCTCCTCACCACCCTAACCAACGCTTTGAACAGAGGATTGGACAAGGTTGAAAACGGCTTCGCTCTCATTTTCCTAGACATCTCTGCCGCATTTGACTCCGTTAATCACATTCAACTTCTCACTCGTCTCCAGGAGAAGGGCATCTGTGGCCTCGCCTGGGAATGGTGTAGGTCTTATCTATCAGATCGTTGGCAGCATGTCAGAGTTGGTTCCACCACATCCACGCCTTTCCGCCAACACCAAGGTGTTCCGCAGGGCTCCTCCTTGTCTGCGCTGCTGTTCAATGTATACATGCAGCCGATATGCGACATCATTCGCTCCTTCAATATCTCCACTCTAATCTATGCAGACGACGTCCTGCTGTTTACACCATTCAAAATCAAACAACCAGACTTCTCCACCCTTATCAATTGTTTCAACGCCATCACTGACTGGTTACTATCTCAAAATCTCCGCATAAACTTCAAGAAGACGGAAGTTCTCTTCATTTCAAGGAACAAAGATTTCTCACCTCCATCCTCCCTAAAAGTAAGAGATGCGGAACTCCCTAGCAAACCTTCCATTCGCTACTTAGGGATTACTCTTGACCAGCATTTCAACTTTAAGGAGCACATACGAAACACCACCAGAGCTGTTTACAATAAAATTAGAACGCTAAGACACCTCAGGCCCATGTTACCTCATAATGACTTCAGGACCATCTTCCAGGCCCTCATTCTCCCACATTTTGATTACGCAAATGTGGCTCTTTATGGACTCCCCAAGAACACCCTTAATCTGCTACAACTCGCCATGAATGCGGCCGCGCGTGTTCTCTGTGGTTTAACAAGATCAGACCATATTACCCCGATACTCAAGGAACTCCACTGGCTTCCTATTCACTGCAGGTTAACATACAAGATCCTTCTCATCATCTTCAAGATCATCAACAACCTAGCCCCCTCAACACTCAGTGACCTTATCACCCTCACCCCGAAAAACAGACTCAGAAGATCAGTAACTGACAATACCTTGATCATCCCCAAAGAATCCATCAAGTGCACACAGACGACCAAGAAAAGAACATTCGCCTTCTATGCCCCAAAATGTTGGAACGAACTTCCACCTGAAATTAGATCCATCAAAGGCCTTATGCAGTTCCGTAAGGCAATTAAACACCACATTTTCCTACTTCACTTTGCTCAAGCATCCACCCCACCTCTACTCGCCCACCTGCCAATGTCTACAAACCGCACCCTGTCACTAGTATCTTGAACCCGCCTTAGACCTCCTGTATATACAATCCAAATCTAATTATATTTTGTACATATGTTTTTAGTTCCCCTGTTGCTCCAAGTTTATGCTCCTGTTACAATGTATGTTCCAAGTTTAAACTCCTGTTACAATGTAAGCACAGAACAGACTTCTGACTGTGCACCCTTGTTGTATGTAAACCGCACTGATAACAAATAGCGCGGTATATAAAAGTTATAAAATAAATAATAAATAAATAAATATGAGCTGAACAACCATTTTCAAGATAAGTTCCTTTTCAGTATATTTATCGGATTGAAGAATCATTTTTTGAAACAAGTTTATTTTTGAGCACCCATTGAAGTATATTTAAGAATTAAACATTCCGCATTTAAGATATAGATATAATATATAAGAACTAAGGCCATTGATGCATCAACAGGCATAGCACTGGACACAAGTTCCAGATGTTGATTCAGGATACTACCTGAGTGATAGTGCCATTGCAAGTCTGAGACCTGTTAAGTTCTTATTATTATACTATTGTTTATACTAGTATACTGTTCAGGGCATTGTGAAATTTGTCTCATTAACATAGGCATAGAATATTTAAGAGATAAATAATAAAAGAATCATTGTCCAGGAATGCTTTGAGGGGCACCCATACACACAATAGGTATTCATATGCGTGAATGGCATGCTTGTATGCTTCGATTGTATGTGTGAGAAGCATAGGTGATGTAGCCATCGATTCCGTAGCACATAGGGATTCAGTGATAAAAGGTAATGTGCATTTGCGGTTTCCGTTGGAGGGAACTTTCTCTGTAGATAAGGTCCATTGCCTGAGATATGAGTTAGCGGTTAAAGGTAACCGTGCAAATGTGCTTACATTGGGGGAACGGATGGTACATGATGCAAAACATTGGAATGTTTATGTTTTGAAACAAAAAGTTGTTTGTGTTAGGAAATGTACCTATTGACCAGCTGAGCAAGTGTGGGTCACTCGTGTAGCAGAGCTAAGAGAAAAAGAAAATATTTAAAAAGAAACAGAAGTTAGGAGGAGTAGAATTGTGTATTTTGGATATTTGGAAATGTCTCCCAGCTCAAAGAATTGAGAGCATGTTTGAATCAAAAAACAGAAAGTGTTGTACTTGTAATAAGAATCTTAGAAGTAGCAATAGGTCATAGAGTTTCCGTTGCAAAAAAAAATAAATAAAAAAAATTAGCATTCTCGGGAAATAAATTACCTATGCCTGGAGTTCAGGATAGCAGTAATGATTTGAAATTCAAAGCAGTATTTATAGGTCTTTAAGCAGATTTGTTATTGTGTACTTCTCATTTGTGTGTACTTTTCAAAAAGAATTAAGTGTTTCTGATGAAGTGTGATCAATTATATTATGATTTAGGCTCTATTCAGGATGTTCTATTCAGCCTAATTTATGTTCTGCCACTGTGAAACTGAAGCAGCTGTGGGAAATGATATTGTGACTACTTAAAGAAGTGTTTGATTTGACTAAAACTTTTCCGAATTACAGGGATAACCCTGGTAGATTTGTGTCTTTATGGTCTCAGATAATTAACAGTTATAGTCCCATTTGGGCAGCTCTAGATAATTTGTGGGTTTTTTTTTTAATCCAGCTGATTTTCATAGTGTCGCTCGTTCAGTTCATGACAGACCCTGTGATAGATTTCCAAAAAGAAGATTTAAAGAGGTAATTTTGTTTTTGTGTAAAGGAAAAAAAAACATATATTGTTAGAATTCCTTACAGTAGTATGCAAACTTGTAAAGGACTGGTCGAGATTAACATCTCTAAGGCAGGATAGGGGTAAAAAAAAAAAAAGTTACAGATTTTCACACTACGTGTATGCTAGCTTTTAAAGACTATTCTGGTGAGGCAGAAGACACACCTTCAGGATTTACTAATATTTTTGTAAATGGATTGATTCCAAGAAAAAAGGACATTTTAGAAACTTCAATAATAGATTGTCCAGCTAGAACAGCCGATGCAATTTTGGAAGGGGCTCGATACAGTGAGTTGAAGTTCCTCAAGGAACAACGGGAACAACAAACCCGATTAGATGTAAAAAAAAAACAACAAAAAAAAAGCGAAGTTGCTTAATTTGCAGATTGCTTCCATGCAAACTCCAATGGGAAGGGGAGGGGTAGAGTCAGAGCTAGAGGAGGTTATGTGAATTCTCAGCGAGGGCGTGGACAGTCCAGAGAGCTGTGTCGGGATTTATTTTTTTTTGGTGTCACATCATGGTGTCACATCACTCTATCCTGGATGGGTGGCAAGTTCTCTTTCCAGCTGTACTCTCTCTCTGAAGTGTCATCTCCTGCAGATGCCAGTACCATTCATCCTGCTCTTGGAGAACCTCTGTCTACTTTGTGGGCAGTGCTGGGATCAGATGTCGGATGCCTTTCTATCCCGCCTGCGACAATCACCGTGAAACCTGGAGTTCAGCTTCCTAAACTCAAGCAGTATCCACTGCCAGGCAGCTGACATCGATGGAATTCGTTTTGTGACTGAAGATCTTCAGAAACAAGGTGTCATTTATTCTACAACTTCATTATGTAAGACTCCAATTCTTCTTGTACTAAAGGCTGATGGTAAGACATAGATTTGTGCAAGACCTGCAAGCAGTAAATAATGTGATTTTGCCAATTTTTCCCTTGGTACCTAATCCACATGATATCTGGACGCAGATACCTTCAGGGACTACCTGGTTTTCTGTTGTGGATTTAAGTTCTGCTTATTTTTCAGTGAAAATTAGCAAAGACAGCCAATTTTTATTTGCCTTCTATTTTGACAATAAGCAATATACCTGGACCACTTTGTGTCAGGGGTATACTGATAGTCCTGCATATTTCTCGCAGGCCCTAAGAACTGCATTATTTGATGTAAGACTCGACCATTCCTCTTTAGTTCAATATGTGGATGATTTGCTTTTATGTTCACCATGTTATGAGTTTGTCTCTATTAGCTCATGTTACTAATTTAGGTTTGAAGGTTAATCTGTCTAAACTGCAATTTGTATCTCAAAATGTTACTTTCCTGGGTGTTGATTTAACACCATCTGGTCGTGCAATTACCTCTGCTAGATTAAAACCTATTCTGTCATTGCCTTTTTCCAGCAACACCAGTGTTATTGTGTAGCTTCCTGCGTTTATTTTCTGTAAATAATAGCTAGCACATTTCTCAAGATCTTATTGTTCCACTTTATGCTCTTATTGGGAAAGAAGGATCTGAAGGTCTTATTGTACCCACATTATCACAGTGGGAGGTTTGTTTTAAATGTAAATCAAATTGCACTGGGAAATGCACCCTGTTTATTGTATATGATTATTATTTACCATTCCAATTGCATGTGGCTATTTCTGATTCCTCTGCTACCTGTGTGTTTTTACAAGCTTTCCCAACTGGTTGCAAGCCGGTAGGCTATTTCTCAAAGCGATTTGATGCAGTGACTTTGGGACTCCCACTATGTCTACGTAGTTTGGTAGCAGTGGCTTTGCAATCGAAACTTACTAATTTTCTGGTTCTACAGCGCCATTTGTCCTCCACACGTTTTATTGACTCTGGAATTAATCATTTCTCCGCTTCATGTTTCAGTATGTACTACATCACTATGCAATCTTTCAACACTTGTGGAGGAAGATGGGTCTCATAATTGTTTCCAAACTGTACCTCTACCAGCCTTTGTTTGATTATACCTTTGTTTATGGATAGTTCTGCTTTTAGAGATGACAAGGGCAAACTTCGTGTAGGCTATGCAGTCACTACAGTTTTGTGGAATGCAGTTTAAAATGCAAAGGACATTCTTCTGCTGAAGATTTTGTGTCAAATTTTGCAGACCATGAAGCACAGCGAGCTGTTCTTCAAGCATCGGTGTTCCCGACAGTGCTGTATTTAACATCGTTTAATATGACTTTGTTTTCCCTTTCATCTTTCTTGCAGCAATAGCAAGATACTTCCTTTGAAAACCCAGACTCTGACTTCGTGGGGTGCATCCTGTGATGCTCAGGGCTGCTGGAAAGAGGATCATCTGCTTATTTGTCCTGACAGTCTTTTGTTTCTACTTGCCCTGTTCCTGCATTATAAGCTTTGCTGCTGTGGCTATGAATTATGTCTTTTTGGTTCTCCGGTATCACCTGAACTTCTGTTATTTTTTTCTTTGGCACAGCTTGTCTGCACTGTTTCAAGACTGGCACTGTAGGGTCAGCTTAGGGTCAGTTATTAAGATTTCTGCCTTTCGAACTCTTTTTGATTTTGCAGCCTGTTTTGCAGAGCTGCCTTGTGCCAGAGGAAGGAGGTGGTATTTGTCCGGATGGGTAGAAGCTTATCCATTACCAGTTTATTCCTGTCTGGGTGTTCCTTTTGTTCTTTCTTGTCTGGGTCCAGCCATTGTTGCGAGTGTCTGGAGGATATTGAAAATTTGGTTTGATATTAAGAGACAACTGCATACTCCTTATCACCCGCAAAACTCTGGCCAGGTGGAGCGGATGAATAGGACAATCAAAGGTCACTTGCCTACTATGACACAGGATTGGGCTACAGATTGGACGGAAGCCCTTCCTTTGCCCTTATGGCAGTGTGTAAATCCCCCAGCCTGACACCATATGAAATAGTTACTGGACGTCCAGCTACTTCTCCACATTACTTGGCAGTTATCCCAGATCCCCAATTGTTGTGCAGCAATATTTTGACTTATTGCTCATGGTTGCACTCAGTCCTGTCTGTTTTCCTTTTATTGCAAGTGAATCCTCAATGAGATGACAGAATCATCATATCCAGAAGTGAAGTCACCAGACTGGGTCCTGATTAAGAATTTGCATCCAAAGACGCTTCTGGTTCCCAAGTTTCTAGGTCCATTTCGTGTGCTTCTGGTGGGATACTCGGCTTGTAAAGTAGAAGGACATTCCTGTTGGATACACCTTACACAGTGTAAAAAGGCTCCTTCACAGACTCCAGACGGTGGCTCCCTTCATCAGTGAAACAAGAAACTACAACGCAGAGACTTATTGAACATTACATTGATATTACAGAAAAGATCATCAGGATTTACATGCTTTTTGAATGAACTTATTATGCAAAAAACCTTTGTCCAACATTTACACTACTGATTAGGTGGATATAGTTAGTTTGAATTAGTATTTTACTGATATAGATGCAATGACCTTTGGGTACTTAACCTCTACTTCATGATGTAATTGAGAATTAAGGGGTAGTTATAGCTATACTATATATCTTCATCATATTAAGAAGAGTAGGTGTATTTTTATTTTTGTCTTAGCACATTTATTTTTGGGGTGATTATAGTTTCAGATATTTAGAGGTCTGCTAAGAATGTTTCAGTATTTGGTCTTAGTTGTGCTGTGGCATATTATTGTTAATGAAGCAGTGCTGCATTTAGAATCTTGGGAAAGTTATGAGGAATATCCAAATATTTTTGAGTCACTTTTGCACTCAGTTACAAAACATTTTAATCTGTCACGTTGTGCGGTCTGCCTTCCAACTGTGACAGCTACTCAACATGGGTTTCTACCACAAGTTAGGCCCAAAGCCTTTGAAGAGTTTCGTGATACAGCTTTTAATCTAACTGCTGTACGATGGCCTCATACAAACACAGAACCTAGAGTAGTTAGTTCTATGCCTTTAAAGTCCCCTCCAATATGTTTTATGGCTCAAGGTACAGGGAAAAAGGTAGGGGACACCCCATGGAACATTTGTAAAATAATAATGCTACATAATTCTTCCATCTGGTATAAGAAATCCCACGTACAGAAACCTTATATTTCCGTAGTACAATTAATGCAAGTTCAAGGGAATCAGGTGCATGATTAAGACTTGTTACAGTATAATAGTTCTGGCTACCTTTTGAATGACTCAGTCCGAGACATACCTAACTGGAGTTGCCCCTTATTAGGATATTACCATCCCTGGGAACTTAATCTATCTGTAGGAATTAAGGAAATGAACATTACTCAGTGGGCTTTGAATAATTGTACGCAGAATCTAGTCTGTCCCCGTAACTTGACAATTTGGGAAAATGGATTAGTGGCTTTAAAGGGAAACTATTTTGTGTGTGGTAATCTTGCATATACAGAACTTCCCAGAGGTTGGTCAGGTACTTGCTATGTTGCTCAGTTAGATACCCCGTGGCGGTTTATACCTTACCAAAATGTTACTTTATTATCAACCTTGAATAATTCCTTAAGAAGAAAAAGGGATGTTTCCCTTCAGGATGAAGCCATAATAGCAGCACAACAGTTGGTAGATTCTACAAGTCCTTTAACCAAATCTCAGATAGATGCATTTACAGGTACTGTTTGGCTTTCAACCTTTGGAGCCATAGCACCCACTAGAGAATATGGTACCCAGATTATGCGATTACAGGCAGTTGTTGAACTTACAGCCCTGGATCTCACAGAGGCTATTAGTGTGCTACAAGGTGAAGTAGACAGGGTGTCCACTTATGCAGCTCAGAATCGCATGACTTTAGACTACCTACTAGCGAAGGAAAATGGCGTATGTGGCCTAATTTCTGATTACTGTTGCAGTATGCTTGATAATGAAGGAAACGTAGTGAAAGGTTTGCTGGATAGGGTTAGAAACCGTACATTTGTATCAAGTAGTAGTTATGTAAGTTCTTTTTCTGATTTTTTTTTATTCTGTTTCTTCTTTCTGGAGTTTATTATCTAGGCCCCTGCAAGGCCTATTAGCTTCATTATTTGGCTTATTAGTGATTATCATTTTAGGAGCATTAATTCTTTGTGTAATATCAGCTTGTTGTAAGAAATCAGTGGAGACACTGACCCCTAAAATGATGTTACAGATTGACCCAGAAGCTAGCTACGATCCATTTTTAATACTGATGTCTGAGTTTCCTTATCTGCGAAATGATTCTTTACAGAATCAGAGGAAGGACTGAAAGAAAGCTTGATTGTACCAGGTTGGATACACAGTCAGGCCCTGTGAACAACATTATATTGCTATAATTCCTAAGAAAGAGTTAATATCATTTGTAGCTTCTTATTTAATATCATCCTTGAGAAGTCTGTAGAAGAAATTGGGTTAAAGGTTTAGATAACATAAACATTAGTCTTGTTATTAGAAAGATAAGTAAAAGGCAAGTTGTTTACCTAGCTTCACAGTCTTGCTGTCTCTGGTCAGAGATATCAAACTGTCAGTGTTAGAATTAATTAGAATTAAGGCCTACATAGTCATGCCTTAGAATATATGTATGTCTTTTCATGATTGTCTATGACGTGCATGTATATTATGAATATACGTAACATTAGACATAGAATAAAATATGTATATTATGAATATACGTGATGTGAGACGTAGAATAATAAAGTGAAATTATGCTGTGTAATGGAATCTTTACCTATAAATAAAGAGGCCTAAAGCTTTGATTTCAGAGTAAACATAGGCAACTGCCTAGCTTGCTCTCCCAAAGCGCTTTGGTCCTGTGTTTATAATACAAGTGTGTTGTGTATTATTTACAGATTTGTGTATTATTTAAAGATTATGATCAGTCAACCTTCTCCTTGTTTTGTGTGCGGATTTCTGTGACCCAAGAGCCTGCCTCGTTGTAGGTGAAGGGAGGTGCAGAGTACATCTTTCAGTAGAGAGCATGGAGTGGCCTAGTGGTCGGGGCAAGGTACTTCAGGCCAGAAGGTCAGGGGCTCAAATCCCACTAGAGGACAGCAACCTTGGGCTGGAAGAACTGGGGTTTCTAGTCCCACAGGTGCTCCTTGTGGTCTTGGGCAAGCCACTTAACCCTCCATAGCCCATGTTCCCTGTAAAATAGTTATCTCCAAGTTATAATGCCCTGTTCAATGTAAACCACACTGATGCAGAATAGCACAGTACATAAGAGAATATAATAAATACATAAACATACCTGAAACACCTATATTTTACCCTACAGAGCACAGACACCATAAACATGTGTAATACCTAGAGCAGAGTTTCCCAACTGCAGTCCTGGTGTCATGCTTTGTCTAATACATATGCCTGTGCTGAACTGACCAGGCACACCACCTGTCTGCCAGTGGCCCTGTCCAAACTGCACATCTGCATCAGCTGTCTGTTCACCAGCAGAACTGGGGTTACTGGTCCCACAGTCCATCATCATGTATCTCCACTGCCCCCATTACAAACAGTGAGAGTGCAGATCTGTTGGGGGCAGATCATGTCCCCCACCCTGACCCAGAGATGGTGGTTTGCTACATCCATCATCATCATGTGTGACATGATACACCCCTGCTCCTGAAACAAGTGACCATGGCAAGCACACTGGATATACACTATGTTGGGTGCACCATGGTCCACAAGGGCCAGACATGACTGGCAAATATAAATAGACACAGAAAACTCCTAGAGGTGTCTGCAACAAATACCTGTCACACACTGGTACAGATGTAGACCTGCAGAAAAGTCTACCTCACCCAATACAGGTACTGCGGCCCTGGTTCTGGCCACCCCACCTCACACCACCCTCAGGGTGAGCACAGAACATGCACAATGGCATGGCCTGTAGGTACGCTGTGCCAGTAACACACACGGTCATTCCCCCCTACCAAGCTGACATGCTGTAGAGGTGCATACCCCATCTGGTAAGCAGATGTAGATTGCTGCTCTGCATGTGAAGTGCATTATGGGTACTGTTGGTTCTATCCTATCCTGGTAACCACAGCAGACATTGTTCGGTGACCTGCACTCTTTCTCTAGCCAGCCAATGGCATGATAAAACCCATGTTGATGTAGCACAATGGTTACTACAATAACCTCAGTGGCGAGGTCATGGGTTCCATTCCTCTCTGTTCCTCCTTTTTTTATGCCTGTCCTACACAACTACATTCCATTCTGTAACAGTCATATCTGTGCATATCTGTGCTGCTGGCACATTATACCCTCATCACAGTTGCCAACCATCCTTCTGCCCATCTATGTGTGTGTGCCAGCTGTGTGGCATCCTGCCCTACTGTGCAGGCTGCTACCTCATGTCCTGCACTGGTACACATTTCTGCATTGCGGCTCTTCATGCTTGCCTCTCCTGTGTCTGCTCTGCATGGCACTACTACTCCTCTGTCCCCCTGTCATTGCACTTATCCTGCCACCTCTAGCTCCTCCAGTGGACACATATTTCCATCCTCTGCCACACACTGTCATTGTTGCACTTTACAGTACCATCACCCTGTGCATCCGTGCAGCTGCCCCCCGATATGTTTGTCCACTTTACCAGCTGCCACATGGGCTGCACACAGATTTGGCAGGTCCATCAGCTCCGACATCTACTTCCTTCCATCACGTGTTCATTGCCTTTCCTTGGTGCTCTGTGCAGTGTTAGGGTTACATCAGTGTTTGGCCCATACAGTTCATGCTTGGGCACCATATCTTGTGTCACCTTAGCCTCCTTGGGGCATCTTTAGCAGCACCTTAGGTTCGGCCAGCTTATGGGGTGCCTTATATGCTGCCTTGGAGAGTGCCAACTTTTCATGCCGCCCTCTGGGACACATTATGACCTGCATTGCATGATGTGGTGCTTTATGATGTGCATTATGGTGCGCCCTAAAAGGTGCATTAGGTTGTGGCACTGGGGTGAGGCTTCTTTTGGCTGACAGTACAGATTTTTGAGATGTGTCTGACTGTTACAAGCAGGAAAAGGAATTGCCACAGACAGCTTTTTAACTGAGCCCACTGAGGGATTGAACTCATGACCACTGCATTAGTAGTCAATGTCTTCACCAGTGTGCTATGCCTTGCTTTCTTTGATTGTAGGTCATCGTGCGAAAAGGTTAATGCGTGATAACGTGCCACTGCTCCCTCTATCATGCGATAATGGACAAGGCACCCTCTATCACGCGATAACCAGCCATTGCTACCTTAACGCCGGACCGCCCACTACCTTATATGGCATTCGTCACGTTAACATTGCAACTAGCGCCGGTTACATTAGGACTGTTTAGTAAACATACCCCTATGTTTCTAAGCCTCAAGAGAAAGACTATCATCAATCAAAATACCGAGAACTTGGAGGACTGGGTCAAAATGGAGTCCTAATTGTTCTAATGCTTCGGTTAGTAAATCTGGAAGTGGCTTAGAGTTATTAAAACATAAGACCTTTTGTCTTTGAGGTGTTTAATTGTAACCAAATAATTTTTGCCCATCTCTCTCTTTGCAGAATAGCATTCCCTATCACTTGATAAAGATCAGTAGATGCGTGCCAAAACCTTGGCTATTTATCAATTTAAATGGCCAAGGTTAGCAATATGCAATAAGGGGAGTATTCTAGAAACTCTATTTGTGAGTTGGACATCTGAAAACAGGCACATAGATGTACAAAGACTAGAGGTGCCCCCAGAGCCATTTTAGAAAGCCGGGTATATAGATGTCCCCAACATGAGAATATCCATGTAGCATGGGGGTGTGGTGGACGTATGCCCTGGGTGGAGCAAGGGAGATGCATCACAGTGCAATTTCAGGATGGCACAAGTGCATCTGACCCTGGTTGCTGAGACGTCCATGCCTATACCTGCTTCTGACTATGAATAAGGTACAAAAAAAATGCTTATTTTATGGCTGTAATGCTTCCAAGGGGAAAGAGCAATATGCACTTTCATCATCAGAGTATTTCCTGGCTGAAGAAACCTGCATGCAAATATATACTCCAGTGCCACACATCTGTGTATCTGAAATGGTCGGCTAGGACATGCTAGTCTCAGAACATAGCCACCCCCTTTCTGAAATACCCTGGTCAGGACATTCAAGTACCCGGTTCTGCAGGCATGTATTTCAAGAACATCCACATTTTTGAAATGACCTACACTTATGCACATACCTGGCCTTGCTATCTGCATGATGCCCATCTTCAGAACTGGTTACTGGGACATTCATTTTTTGGGGTGGAGATGGGTCAATTCAAGAAGACACTTATGCGTGCCTTCTTTCACTGCTGCCACTCCCCCCAAATTTTTGGATGTTCTGCTCAGGACGTCCTAGAATCTTCTTGAACGTTCCTTCTAAAATGCCATTTTAAATGTATCTTTTGTGCTATACTGTCACAATGTCACCTGTTGTTGTACTGATTAATCCAGGTACCCTGCAAGCGCATCTAACTTTTGATCAAAAGGTCATGAGAACTGGATTTTAGGTAATCTGTCTCACTGTGATTGGATAATCTTTCTTTTTCATTTTCTGACTCAGGGGGTAATCTTTACCCAAATTGGTCACCCCTAACAGTAGGGCATCATCGCGAAATTACAAGGAGTGAGACCCTCCATTTCTGACAAAGGGCTCTGAGTTGAGCTTGTAACTATCATCTCTCTCTGAGATCCCGAAAGAGAGCCTGCAGTCAACTGACATAATCTAAGAAAGATACAGTAGCTGTAACAATCAAAAAAGTCGGTAAAAACTGGTTTTAGAAGTCTAAGAAGCAGGTTGATCTGCATATATTGCATGAAGAAGAATCAGAATTTAACTGCCTGGCTAAATATCAAGCAAAGACATAGAATAGGGATGGGATATTCCTAGCCTTGGGGCTGTCTTCCAGCTTCTCTCCCTTTCTCTCTCTTTCTCAATCACTTCCTGCAACAGCTCCCACATTTAGTGACAGGCTCCAGCAAAAGGCAAGCAGTACTTGTCTGCCAGCTTTACAGAACAGGCTTATCGGGCTGTAGTGCCTTGTGGCAACTGTCATTAATATCCTGACCTTATGAAGTAGCTCCTATAGCTTATCTCACTTTACTAAATAGCATCTAAATAGTTAAAATTGCTATTTAGTCTCATGAGCATTTTATGTACATTTTGCCCATGATTCCACATCAATAATCTCATTAATAAGCCATAAACTGTGAAAAAATTCTCATTTGCAATGCAATTTTAGTGCAGTTGGCTTTTCACACATTGAAATTATTACTGAGCTAAAATGATTTTAAGAAGATTCTGTGGATGATAAGCTTTTATTGAATAAGGCAATATTTTTATTGTTCGAAACAGCCATTTGTACTCTCTAAAACCATTATTGGCATGATGGGACTAATTTTATAACAGGCAACTAAAAAATGTCTAAAACACACCTATGTCATGCCTATTTTATAAAGGCAATTAAGAAGATTATCAAAAATTCTGGGTATAGGGGAACCAGTCACAGCAGATAACATAAAAACAATCCTCTATGGTCATATAACCTCTCATTAAATTTAATGAACAAACCTCACGAGAGAAAGCCACTGGAGGGTTCCATGGTGAAGATACCCTCCAATGGCCAGCTCTCATGTGGCTCTTTCACCAAATTTAACGAGAGTTGTTATCTGACCATAGGGGATTGTTTGCATGTGCCTGTGTAAAATAGGCTCCCAATAGTGTACAAAAGCTCCAAGGTAAGTATGCAAATATGTGCATATACCTACATGTATTTTATAAAATCTACATGTGCATCCCTGCTCCACTCCTGCCCTGCCCAGCTATGCCCTCAGAAGTTCTTGCTTCTAAATCCTGGGGAAATAGATACTATGTTGCTGTGTGCCTGTGTTTTTAAGCTCATATATACAGTACCTCTGCAATTTTATAAAACTCATTTTCCGTGTGTAAAACATGCTTTGCATGTAGAACATGCTTTAAAAAATTATCCTCTTAATGAATAAACCCTAAACTGCTGTAAGTCTAACGAAAAGGGAAAAGTTGATCTACGGTAAATTCAGAAATATTGTTTTGGGGAATTTAGGACAAAAAACGGGAGCATTTATCCTTGTCAAGGATTAAGCCTGCAACTAAGGCTTCAATTCTTAGATATTTAGCAAAGGGAGAACGGATGATCAGGAAAAGTACAGCAGCCAGGTAATCAAGGAGCCTGAGCGGAGTAGAGGAGGCCACTGGGACCTGCTGCTAGAACATCATGTGGCCTGCTGTCTCCTCTATCTCTCCCTTTTTCATCTGAAGGCATTTCTGAGTGGTGGCAGCGTTCAGCCATTTGAGCCTCTCAACTATTTGGTAGTAGATATGGTATGATATGAAGCAGTTTTGAAACACTGGAGTTTACCTTTGAGTTTGTTAACTCCATCTCCTTCTCTGGCATCCCTTCCATCTCACATATTCTCATCCTATTGCTCTCCACTGCAACTGTCCCTGCAGCCTTCAAGCATTCTGTGGTCACACCTCTCCTCAAGAAACCTTCACCTGATCCTACTTTTCCTTCTAGTTATTTACCCATCTCTCCTCTTCATTTCCAAACTTCTTGAACGTGCAGTTCCCCACCATTGCCTTGAATTTCCCTCTTCTCAAGCCCTGCTAGATCCACTTCAATCTGGCTTTCATCCCTTACATTCTACTGAGACGGCTCTTCCCAAAGTGTCAGCGACTTGTTCCTGGCTAAATCCAAGGGCTTTTATTCAGTCCTCATTCTTTTTTACCTTTCTGCTGTTTTTGACACTGTCGACTACCACCTTCTCCTCAACACATTGTCCTTACTTGGTTTTAGGGGTTTTGTGATGTCCTGGTTCTCTTCCTCTCACTCCCATCACTCTTTCAGTGTTTGTTCTGTTTGAACCTCCACTACTGCTATCCCACTCTCGGTTGGTGTACCCCAGGGGTTTGTTCTGGACCCTCTCTTTTTCTCTCTTTATACTCATCTCCTCCCATGGCTTTCTGTATCATTTTTATGCCAATGACTTTCAGATCTACCTATCTACACCTGATATTTCTCTGACACTCCAGGCCTGCATCTCTGCCTATCTATCTGACATTTCTGCCTGGATGTCTCACCACCATTTGAAACTGAATATGGCCAAAAATGAACTTCTTATTTTTTCCCCTAACTCATCCTCCCCTCTTCCTCCTTTCTCTATCTCTTTATTTATTTATTTTTTTTTTTTTAAACGTTTATTTTCATTTTACAACAAACAGAGTAACAACACATCAAAAGAAACAAATACACACATACAATAAAGAAAGCAACCCCAATTACCCCCCACCCCAATGCTTCTTCTCTAAGCTGATTAGAATCATCATATGAGCGCTTACATACAACAATTATTGTACATCAAACAAACAGAAGGAGAATCTATGATACCGGATGAGCATGTGACAAAGATTAATACAGAATCAAACAGTCAACTGAGAGCATCGAAATTTTGAACATCATCGTTGAGCGTCTTCTAGCTAGACCAATAGTGAATAGTTTGACCGGAAGAGGCAGACATACTAGGTATTTGCGCATATTTACAATAAAGACAGATATGTTTCCCAATATTTCGTGATTGAGGAAATAGGAGACAGCAATACCCAGCATAAAGACTAAAAGAAGTAAGCCAATTTAGGAAGAGAGGGGATCCCCGCAGCTAAGCGGAGCCCCACAAACTTCCTAAAGAGGGGATCCGAAATATATAAAATAGAATGAAGACGACCTCAGACCCGACTCCAGTAATACTGTAATGCGGGACATTCATACGTAACAGGAGTGTAGTAGACCAAAGGCCACATAGCATGTCCCGCATCAAGCGCACTGGATGGCATTCCAATTGGCTAACCTATCAGGAGTATTTGTCTACATGAGATAGCAGTACTGAGGAGATAGGAAAAATCTGATCTAGAATGCGAGTGATGGGGGGGGCTGAGAAAAGGTGAGCTCTAAGTCTGAGGGGTGAAGCAACTTCCATATATCAATTCACGCAAAATCTTTCATCAGGGCTGGCAGGGTGTGGAGACTCTTGGGCGGACCACTCGTTCTAGGCGGCAGTCTATCTATCAAAGGAACAAATACTTGGTAGAAGTCACCGCCGAGTAACAATAACAGGGTCATCCACATTCGGAGCATAAATACCAATACACGCAAATGCACTATCTCTAACCTTAAAATATACACAGGCCCAGCTACCCTCCCCATCAGAGCTAGTATCCATTACAGTGATTGGCAAAATTTCTCAACTAAGATGGCTACCTCACCCCGCTCAGAAACGGCGGGAGAATAGGCAGCCACCATATAAGGTTTGGCAGCAAGTTTCAGTGGTTCGACAGAAGTGAAATGGATTTCCTGAAGAAACACTAAATCAGTATGATCATGATTAAAATAACTAAGGATGGTCATTCTATTGATTGGACTATTGATGCCTCTTACGTTCAATACTAAGAGCATACATAAGGCCATACAACAAAATCAAACATTCTGAGAAAGGAACATGATGGCGCACCGAGTTGCGCAATGTCCCTCATATCAACTATAAATGACTGTACACACGATATGATAGAAAATAAGCCAATGAAAAATCATGAAGCGCCCTATATAACAGTAGAAGCACCGAAGTGCCTTAGAGAAGAAGCAAAACCCCAGAAATTACAGGCGACCTGATGTCTGCGGGGTGAAACCCCAGAGAAGGCCTAAATTGAAACATATAACCGGTATAGCTGTGCGTGCTCCGAATCCAACCGAGGTGCACATCATGGAGGAAAAGGAGACCAAGAGAGGTAGATATAAAAGAAAGGAAGGTCCAGGCAGTCTCTATTCCAGGCAATAATCACCGCGCCGGGCCATTCAAAATGGCGGGCAGTTCCAGCGGAGTCCATCCGAATTGTTGACTTAGCGCATCTGGTCTGCCTCTTTGGAATCTAAAAATGTTGCTAGCAGAGCAGGATCTTCGAAGGTTCTAGTTTGGTTATGAAGAGTCACTCTGAGCTTCGCTGGATATAAGAGGCCAAAGCGAGCCTGTAACTGTTGAAGTCTAGGACGAAAAGCAAGGAGTCCCTTCCGCCGGTCAGCTGTGGGCTTTGCCAAGTCGGGGAAGAAAGAGACTTTATGATCGTCAAACTGCAGATGTGGCATCACCCGGGCGGCTTTGAGAATTTGCTCAACTTGCTGATACCTCAGTAAACGGAATATAATGGGCCGGGGGGTCGTCCGAGTGAGTGCGATGTTGGTAGGAGCACGATATGCTCGGTCAATTTCCAGATCTCTGCAAAAGGTAATCTTCAGCAAGGAAGGGAGAGTTTTGACCAGAAATTCTCTGATATCTCCTGCTTCCGCCCCTTCTGGAACTCCTATGAGCCTGACATTGTTGCGACGAGCACGATTATTGCAATCCTCTAACTCTTTTTGAAGATTCTGTATGTGACGCTCAGCCTTGTCCAGGTTCACCAAACGCACCACGTGCGAATCGAGGACCCCCGCCATGTTGTCCAGCCGTAGTGAAAGACCTTCAAGCCGGTCCTGAAGCATACCGAAATCTTCTCGCATGGCTCGGAGCGCCTCTCCGTTGGACTGTACCAGTTCCTTCACACCACGTATTTCCTCCAAGATCTCCTGTTGCAGTTCAGGGCTTACCCGAGGTGGAACCATCTTAGGTGGGGAAGACAACTCTGTTTTGGAGCGTTTTCCATGTGAAGAAGAGGGAGACCCGAAGTCCAAGCGCACTGGTTTGTGGGTCGCCATTCCCCCCAAGGCACCCCGGTAAGTTCGGTATAAAATATTAAGTTTATGCAGATGTTAAGTCAGGATTCTAAGTAGGCCCCTCGGGAGCTTCAGCGCGAAGCGTCTAACCCGCTGGACATCAGGCTCCGCCCCCCCTCTTTATTTATTTTTTAATTATTTAACAGTTTTTATATACCGCTTTATCGTTAAATCAAAGCGGTTTACATTAAACTCATTTGTTTATAGAGGACTTAAGAAACTTTTAGTTACATTAACTTAAGAAACTTTTAGTTACATTAACTATGAACTTTAGTTACATTAACTTAAGGGGGGGGGGGAGAGACATGCAGGTGGAAGTAATAAAGTATAACTTATGTACAAAGAGTATATATACAGTGATGTAAGTTAAATGGGTTTTTCTATTCCAGAGTCAGATGGGGTCAGTTGAGTTAATTGTAGTGATATGTAAAGAGGAAGGTTTTTAGCTGTTTTCTAAAATCCTTCATGTCTGTGGTGGATCTCAGCTTCACAGGTAGAGAGTTCAAGATCATAGGTGCCACGAGCGAGAAAGCTCTCTTGGTGGTTGAATCATTTGCTTTTTTGTAGGCACAGGGAGTGGGGATGTTGTTTGTTGTGCTTTGTCTCCTGGGCCTCTCATTATGATTATAGCAGAGTGATTCCTCCAGTGCTCCCGCTGACATGCTGTTTCTTATCTTAAATACAGTGAGAGCAGGTTGGTATTTTGCATGGGTGGTGATAGGTAGCCAATGGAGTTTGTGTAGAAGGGGTATTATGTGATCATGTTTCTTTGAATCAGTGAGGATTCTGGCGGCAGTATTTTGAACCAGTTGTAACGGTCTTGTGGTTTGCTTAGGTAGTCCTTGGTAGATGGCATTGCAATAGTCCAGTAAGGGGGTTATTATAGTTTGACAGACTAACCGGAAGTGTTCTTGGTTAAGAAGGGGTTTGAGTCTTCGAATTGTTGCTAGCTTATGAAAAGCATTCTTGGTGGTTCTTTTGATGTGTGGTTGTAGGTTTAGATATCGATCAAGGGTTACTCCGAGGTATTTGACTTCTTTGAATGGGATTGTAGAGTTTGCCACGGTTATTGAAGTAGGGAGGATTGATGAGGTATTCCGTGTGATGATGAGTGCCTCAGTTTTTTTCATGTTTATGTCAAGGTTGTTATTGGACAACCAGCTGGATACTTCTTGGAGACAATTTATCATGCCTGAATACTCTGGAGAGACTAGGTTGGTCGCGATATATGCCATGATGTCGTCAGCATAGATGGCGTATTTTACTTTGTGTTTTTTGAAGATTGAACAAACTGTCTGTATGTATATTTTAAAAAGAAGAACAGACAGGGACGATCCTTGAGGGACTCCCTGTGATGTGTGAAATGAAGCAGAGAGGTGTTCTCCCACTTTGACTTTCTGTTTTCTGTCATTGAGGTATGATATGAACCATTTATGGCCAATGTCCGTAAGTCTTCTCAGGAGGATGTTGTGTGATACAGTGTCAAATGTGGTGGAGATGTCAATAAATACTAGCAGGAATCCAGCTCTTTATCAATTCCTTTGAGAAGGGTGTCAAGTAAGTAGATGATTACCGTCTCGATGCTGTGATTAGGTAGGAAGCCATGTTGGTGCATGTCAAGTGGGACATGTGTGTCTAGGTGATCTTGTAGTTGTCTCAGTACCGTTTTTTCAATGATTTTGGTCATGAACGGGAGGCTGGAGATTGGACTGTAAGCAGCTGGTTCTGTGGGGTCCAGTGAAGTAGCTTTCAGGATTGGTCGTATAGTGGCTTCTTTGAGTTCAGCGAGTACATAGCCTTGGGTTAGGGATGTGCAAATTATCATGTGTATGAACTTTGCTAGCTCTTCTTTTGTTGATTTTATCCATGCCACTGGGCAGGGATCTGATGGGGCTATGCTAGAATTCAGCTCAGAGATTGTATGTGTTATTTGTTTGGTAGTTGCATGTGAAACTCTGACCATTTGTGTAGTCCAGTTGGTTTTGTGCATTGTACTGCATAGGAGGTGATGGTAGGCTCTGAGGTTTTTGGAGGTGGGCTGTTTTTTGTAAGGAGGAAGTCTGCGAATGTTTGTGGGAGAATCTTGTCATTGTCTTTTTGTGTTGGTTCCTTTGTGAAGTTTCGGACTATCTCAAAGAGATAACACTGTAATTCCTGCTCCCTCAGTATGCAACCTTGGAGCCATCTTTGACTCTTCCCTCTCCTTCTCAACACATATCCAACAGATACTGTAGCTAAAACCTGTCATTTCTTTCTCTATAATATTAACTAATTCACCCCTTCCTTTCTGAACACATTATTAAAACACTTATCCACTCTTCAATCACCTCCTATCTTGACTATTGCAATCTCCTTCTTGCTGGTCTCCATCTGAGTCACCTCTCTCTGCTTCAGTCTGTTCAGGACTCCGCTGTGTGGCTAATCTTCCGCCAGTCCCGATATGCTCATATAACCCCTCTTCTCATATCACTTCATTAGCTCCCCTTCCATTTCCATATCCAATTCAAACTTCTCCTTCTGACCTATAAATGCATTCATTCTACTGTCCCTCACTACTTTTCCTCTCTCGTCTCTTCCTACACCCCTCCTCATGAACTCCGTTCTTCCACTGGCCTGCTTCTCTCTTTGCCCTTTTCTTCCACTGCCAACTCCAGACTATGATCCTTTCACCTTGCTGCTCCTTATGCCTGGAAGAAACTATCCAAGTCTTTATGTCAGGCTTCATCTCTCCCCCTTTTCAGATCCATGCCAAAGGCTCACCTCTTTGAGGCTGCTTTTGGATCCTGATCCCTTGTTTTGCTTGTGTCTCCTTACCTTTCCCTAATTGTACCCTTATTTTCATTTATTGTATTTTTTTCCTTGATTAGATTGCAAGCTCTGATGAGCAAAGATCATCTTTTATATGTATCTGTACAGCACTGTGTACATCTTTTGGCACTATATAAATGATTATTCGTAGTAATAGTAGTTTATAACTTGTAAACTTAGATGTTTATTTTCCAGCTTATTAGGGGTTCTTTGAGGGTAGAAAATATAGGTGGTTAATGAGGTTTTCAAGTCACAGGCACTATTTGGTAGCTTTTCCAGTAGAATGAAATATGTATGCTTGTGCTACTTCAGAGTCCATCAGCATATAAAAGGTACATACTACTTCTAGTCATATTCCAAGAAAACCCAGGAGCTGCTGGGTCACCAGGCATCAGCACTGACTCAAAAGTACACATTATACCGTAGGTCAAATATCTGAGGGTAATAGCTGATAAACAAATAAAGAACAATCTCAAAAAATATTGAGAATATCCTGATGAATTCTGCACTCAATTTCAATCGCTTTAAAATGGTTTCCACAATAGAGTAAAGTGAATAATGGTCTCACACTCACATTGGCAATGCTTAGAGCTTTCAAAAGCAATATGCCTTATCGCATCAATGACCACAAATATTCACAATTGGATTGAAACCATTTCTTGAGACTGTTGTGCTCTTTTACATTCATCAGATTGTTCTCTAATTTTTAACCATTTCTTGAAGCAGGTTTTGTAGATTAAAGATTATGCTTATCTGCAAACTGCTGGTGTGATTCCCCGATGCCACCAAATGGATATCTCTTTTGCGTTTCAAATGCTTCTTCAGGGGGATAAATTTAAACCCAGCACAATTTACAAAACACCAAGGAAGTTTTAAACAAAGAATACTCCACATCCGCCATTGCACTGCATAGATGTAAAATTTATTGAAACGCCTCACCTTTTACCAAGCAGCTGAATAGTGCACTCCAAACCGACTCTCAACAGGCCACAGACTCAGCCAAACTGTGTCGGTGGGTGATCAAAACGCCGCGCATGCGGACACTGAACCACCCTTGAGATTTAAATGGATGTCATGCTGGTCTGTCTTCCAATTGGCTATCAGTGCCTACTCCACTTGGAAAAATGTTTCGTATGGATAAACAGGAACTGCTGTTAATTTAAATACATACTCGCCAATCAATAGAATTATTAAGGCCAGTAGAACCCACTGCTGTTAATCTAAAGATCCATTTCTGTTCCTGGATCATTAGCGTTTGAGCTCTAGACTTGTTGTTTCTCCCCACCATTACCTGCTCATTACAAAGCAGCGTAGCTCATCGAAAATGTGATGTTTATTGATACAGTGCGCCACTATCGTGGCTTCTAGTACTTTACAGTTTAGTCTGCTGCGATGCTCATTAATTCTGATTTTAAGTTGTCGCTCTGTTTTCCCAACATAGAGGAGGCCACAAGGGCACCTAATGGCATACACAACATAATCGGAACTGCAGGTGGTGGAGTGTCGAAAAAATACTTTCTACCATGATATTCAAATTGGGTAAGCTCTGCTGTCACGGAACAGATGGTACAACTACCACACGGTTTGTGCCCTACTCCCTCGATTGTCTGAGATTACTTCAATTTCGCCGGACTAAGCTTTTCTTTTAGATTTGAATGACGAGTCCAGACACATCTAATTGTTTTGTCCCGTAACCCGAGTAAAGTGCTCAATACATTCCGGTGTTTCTTTATGATGCGTTTAATTTCACCACTAAGTGGAGAAAATTTAGTGATGAAATTGATGTTGTCTTCATCCGAAGGGAGGCTACCATGCCTGGGTCTTAACAATAAAGCCCTATTGTTGTACAATGCTCTCTTGTATGCCGTCTTAATAATTAATTGGGGATACCCCCTGTCATAAAAATCTTTCATTAGATGTTTTGCCTTTGATTTATAGTCAGCCACACTCAAACAATTCCTCCAATATCTGATGAACTGAGATAGAGGCAAACTATCATGCAATTGTTTAGGGTGATTACTACTGTAATGCAAAATTGTGTTCCTATCCGTTGGTTTCTTATATACTGAAGTAAGCCAGCCCTGATGACTTTTCTGAATCTCTACATCAAGGAAAATGATTCTCTGAATATGACTCATATGGGTGAATTGTATATTTGGGTCCACATAGTTCAGCCAGTCTACAAACTGTTGAAATGCCAGACAAGAACCATCCCATAGCAGGAAGGCATCATCTATAAATCTTTTCCATACAACTATATGGTGCTGATATGGTGATGTTGTGAGCCACTGATGTTCGAAATCTTGCATGTAAAGGTTGGCCACAGAAGAGGCACAGGTGGCCCCCATGGCTACCCCCAACATTTGCTGGTAAATTTTGCCCTCAAACTCAAAGTAATTATGAAAAATCGTAAGTTCTGCAAGACTGGAGATAAACTCCAGAAGGTTCATGGACAAATTACCTTTTTCTCGTAAAGAGGTAACAATGATCGCGTGTGCAGCGTCCTGAGAGATGCTCGTGTATAATGCCGCGACATCCAGTGTTGCCAGAAGTAACTGCTCCATGGATGCCCATTCAGAATAGTCCTCCAAAATATTTAAAAAATGGGAAGTGTCCTTGATGTAGGAAGGGATAGTGGACATTAGAGGCCGCAAAAAAGAATCAATATAGATCAAAAGGGGTTCTAAAACCGACCCCTTTGTGGAAACAATTGGCCTACCAGGTGGATTCTGGGCATCCTTGTGTATTTTAGGAACTAAATACAATCTGGCTAAAGTCGGTGAAGACTCATTAAGAAACCTAAATTATTTTCTATTTATCACCCCAAGTTCCAAAGCCTGTGATGTAATGGTTTTTATTTGTTGCTGTAAATCTTTTGTAGCTCCCCCCTTGTCGGCGCGCCGTATTACTACGTCTGTCCGAGCTTGTAATTCATTCAAAGCCTCCCGTAGGGGGGAGCTACGGTGGTGATGGACAGGGATAAATATTTAGAGGAAGCGTACCGACAATTATCTCAGGACAGCATTTACCAAGTGCTATCATCTGACCCTACAAAAGATTTACAGTTCTTAAAAAGCATCTATTCTATCAAGCCTTTAACATAGCCCCTGATGTAATTTAGTATATGAGGACTTTGGGCACCCAGCTATCCCCACACATGGAATCATCCGATACTCTGCATCCCCACCCTTTATTACCCTCCCATGCTGTCCTATCTCTAATACTTTCTTTTAATTTTAAATGGTGTTCCTTTCCTTTTATTCTTATGTTTTTATTGTTATTGTAAATCGTCCTGATACTATGTTCGAAGAGTGGTATATCAAAATTTTTAATAAACCATAAACCATAGACCTTGTTAACTTATTTCAGACACAATAGAAAGAAAATCAAGAGATAAGAACAGTTTTTGTTTGATTTAAACAATATTTTTGGTTTCACTAAGAAGCTCCATTTTTATTGGCCTTATTAAAAGAGTATTGCAATCTCGAAAGCTATCCTGAAATGTTCTGTTAATTCATACCTAAAGGTACAATATTTCTTGCAGTTTGTTTGTTGACCTTTGTACATCTTCAACTGAACTAATAAGGCTACCACAATATTTTATTTTATACTTAGGAAAGCACACTGTCTGTGTTCTCAGAGTGGGCTTGACCCTTATGGTTATATATTCTATTACCGCACTTGATATTTCTAGAATGAGCCATGAGATCTGGGGCTATTAGAACATCATTGTGCTTCTCAACATCAGAAATCATTTTCAATCACAGGAGTCCTAAAGTTCAGGCTATCACCTGGATATTAAATTCCTTATACTCATTTTCTTCAGCTTAAACAGATTGTTGATAACTGCTGTTGCGATGATAGTGTTACAGTGAGAAACATTAGCCCTCATCTTGCTGAGAGCAATGGGTAGAACAAGCAGTTTCTAAGCTGTGGACATACACAATAAATGTAGTAGAAGAGAGAGCAGGAGATGGGGTTAAGGGTTAATTTCTTGCTCAATTGTACATTTCTTGCTCTGAATAGAAATCCAGAGATGTGGCTAGTATACTAAGAGCACGTCTTCCACTGGGAACTGTAGACGGTTTGCAGTTGTACAGCTTGTTTTTTCTAGTTAAAATAAGGCTGCTTTTAGAATTTTTTCTGGAAACCTCCCTTTCAAAGAGCTCATCATAAAATAAATGCCCACTCCTATTATCCAATTTATTAAGCTTTATTTCCATAGACACAGAATGAAAGAAACCTCTTAGAAAATCAAACCCTCAAAGGCATTAATGTTATGATAAGCAGTCACATGTAAGGAAGGCCATTCTTTTGTAGTTATGCCTATACACTACTGGCGACTTGTTTTAGATTTCTACTTTTGATGGATTGTAGTAAATACTTAGATCAATGTCAAAGCCCTTTAGGTACTGTAACTTTATAATTTAAGAAGCGATACCATGACAGATTTGTAGTACCAATGAAATCTTTCAGATTACAGTAGGTCTTTATATAATCGGTATAAAACAAATACTTTCAGTGCAAATATTCCCTATGCCAGGGGTGCCAAAATCCAGTCCTGGAGGGCTGCAAACCAGTCAGGTTTGAGTTCAAGCAACCTCTCCTCTCAAGTCACTTCACTGGCTCCCTATCCATTTACACCTCCAGTTCAAACGTCTCCTACTGACCTACAAGTGTATTCATTCTGTGGCTCTTCAATACCTTTCCTCACTTATCTCTTCCTATCCTGCTAGATAACCTGGTCAAAGGAACAGAACAATTAACATAAGGTTTCATGCTCATATTTTTGGACATCTCTGCAATGTTTGACTCAATAGACCACCATAACCTATTATCACAACTCCGTGCAATTGTTTTGAGACACAAAACCTTAGAGTGGTTCCAATTCTACCTCCAGGACTGATAGCAGTAAGTAAAAGTAGGACCACTCAACTCCTATCCCTTCAAACAAAGTCAAGGTTTACCACAAGGTTCAGCTCTGTCTTCACTGCTCCTCAATATATTTATACAACCAATATGCACAATAATCCAGAAATACAAGATCCTATATTACATATTCGCCAATGACATTCTGATCTACACATTTTATACAGACTACATAGTGCTTCATAGCAATATCACAGTGGCTCACTCAACATAACCTAAACCATCAACTACAGCAAAATGGAAGGCTTCCACATTAGAAAGAACTCACCATTCTCTCCACCAGCTACCCTAACTCTATTGGACACAACACTCGAAGTAAAAAATCAAGTAAAGTACCTCTGAGTAACTCTCGACCAAGGCCTGAACTTCCACGCCCACATAAAAAGCATTGTTGCAGCAGCATACCATAAAATGAGATTATTACACCATCTCTGCCCCCTACTCGATCACAGTGACTTCAGAGATGTTTGCCAAGTGCTCATCAACTCAATTCTGGATTCTATAACATAATCTATTATGGTCTCCAAAAAGCAACTCTACACTCCCTTCAAATGGCACAGAACACAGCAGCTGGGATCATAGCAGGAGCTCCAAGAAGAAATCACATCACTCCCATCTTACAACAACTATATTGGCTGCCAATTCACATGAGAATCAAATATAAGGAGCTATTAACCACATTCAAGATACTTCACAACATATTGATATATAGTCTTCAATCACTAATTCAGAAAGCCCCCAGGAGGAGGAGTGGTCTAGTGGTTAGGACAAGGTACTTCAAGCCAGAAGGCCAGGGGTTCAAGTCCCACCTGGGGACAGCAATCTCAGGCCAGAGGGACTGGGATTTCTAGTCCTATAGGCACTCCTTGTGGTTTTGGGCAAGCCACTTAACCCTCCATTGCCCATGTTCCCTGTAAGTATTAGCGTATGTGTTTCATATCCCCTCATGTTAAATGTATCCCCCAATTGACCGCTTTGACCCGGTGAAAAGCAGGATATAAATACAGCTAAAAAATAAAAAAATAAAAAAACACCAGGGCTAGAAGGAAGGCATCACAGAACTTAACTAAGAATTCCGCAACTCATAACCAAAGGCAACCACTCCACATCCTCGCAAGCCTTTTCCCTGTTCACACCATCTATTTGGAACTCTCTACCCCTGGAACTACGACTCTCAGACTCCATCATGGAATTCTGCTGAAAACTTTAAACACACTTCTTCGCAGATCACTTTGGTTCAGACACTTAACAGCGGCCCAATCAACCTACTTCAGCTCCAGATGTATGTTAACATGACACCACCCTGACTTACATACTATGATACCGCCTATGACTCCTACACTTGTGAATGTAAATAAGTTAAACTATACTTCCTCATGCTTAAATACGTTAGTAATTTAATAATGCTAATCTGTATTTCCGACATTTGTACTTTTGGAATGTTACTCCAGTTGTTATCTAATTTAATTTGCTTGCTTGTTTCATGTTATCTGTAAATGTTCTCCAAATGCATTGTATGTACACCTCTTTGACTAGTAGAAAAAGCAGTATAGAACATTTGTTTAATAAATACATAAATATAACATAATATAATCCTCTGTGAAAACTCAGCTCATCAGGCAAATCTCTTATCCATGCCTTTCTCTTCCATTACCAACTCCAGATTTTGTTCTACCTTGCTGTACCATATACCTGGAATAGACTACCTGAGATGGTATACCATGCTCCATCTCTAGTTCTATTAAAATCCAGACTAAACACCCACCTCTGCAAGCCTGCCTTTGAATCCTGACACCCTTATTCTACTGTTTACCAATGTGCATGATAACCATTTCCCTTTAGTTCTACAATAATCCCTTATTTGCTTTATGTCTAGGATAGGTTGTGAGCTCTTTTGAGCAGGGACTGTCTCTTACATGTATGTGTACAACGCTGTGTATGCCTTGTAGCACTACATTAATGATAAGTAGTAGTAGTAGTAGGGTATTTCTAATGAATATACATGAGTTATATTTCCATACTGCCCCCATTGTATGCAAATATACATATCTCATGAATATTCATTAGGGATGTTCTGAAAACCAGACTGGTTTGTGGCACTCCAGGACTAGAATTTAACACCCCTGCCCTATGTAATCTGGCAACTATGAGGGGCTTTCCATTAGGTGGGAAACACATTATCTAGACCCCACTGGTTGTTGTTCTATATTTTAAAGAGTAGGAAAATAGGTGAAAGCACATTTTATAAAGGCCGTTTAGGTGAAATCTGGGACGTCCATGTCAGAACGTCTGAAATTCTGTAAGAGAGGCAGCATTGAAGGTGGACACATGCAAATGTCTTCTAAAATGTCCCTCTTTTTTCTCCAAAACATAGATGTGTCATCCATGATATAGAGCATGATGGAAATATACAGAATAATGGGCCCTACAGGAGCAGTAAATCGGCCAATTTCAGAAATGACTGTTGTAGTATTGGCCACAAAGATGTGCCAGCACTGGTATTTTGGGATGTACATGTGCATTTGTTACCACATACATGTCCCGGCCTGCTATTTTAGAAATAGAGATGTGTAGCGATACAGCAGCAGACAATAAGGCCTCACTATGTAGCTGCTACATTTTTCTTGAGTTGGTGAGAAGGCCTCTGTACTGTTGATAGCTGTCAGAAACAAGCACTTTTCAAACAAAACAAGCACTTTTCAAACAAGCACTATTCATGTCCAGAAGCAGGTATAGAAATGGATGTGTCTACTACTAGTTGTAAATGCATGGCCCTGTTCCATAATTAGGTAAGCACATGTTCTGTATCTTTTCCTAAATGCCCTGCACATGCCTCCACCATACCTCCTTGCAGCAGAACATTTTAAGTTCAGGGCATTTTAAAAATGGCTCTTGGTATGTGGATGTAGTTGAGACATTTATTGTTGAGATGTACAAGTCACGAAGAGGGCAAAAATGCGTAATAAAGACTTTTTCAAGTACTTTTTTCAAAAAACCTGTAAGAGAGTCAGTTGGACCATTAGATGATAGAACAAGTAAAAGGGGCACTGAGGGGACAAGGCCATAGCAGAGAGACTGAATGAATTCTTTGCTTCAGTCTTTACTGAGGAAGATGTAGGGATGTTACCCATGACTGAAATGGTATTTAAAGGTGATGCCGCAGAAGAATTGAAAGAAATATCAATATACCGAGAAGATGTATTACAACTATTTGATAAACTGAAGAGAAGCAAATCACCTGGACAGGATGGTATACATCCAAGGGTGTTGAAGGAACTGAAATATGAGATTGCAGCCTACTATTAGTAATCTGTGAACTATCATTAAAATCATCTGTAATATCTGAAGATTGGAGGATGGCCAATGTAACGTCAATTTTTAAAAAGGGTTCCAGGGGTGATCCAAAAAACTACAGACCAGCAAGCCTGACGTCAGTACAGGGAAAAATGGTAGAAACCATTATAAAGAACAAAATTACTGAACATGTAGATGATCATGACTTAATGGGAGACAGCCAACATGGCTTTAGACAAGGACGATTTTGTCTTAATAATCAGTTATGTTTTTTTGAAGGTGTTAATAAACAGGTAGACAAAGGTGAGTCGGTTGATATAGTGTATCTGGATTTTCAGAAAGCCTTTAACAAGGTCCCTCATGAGAGACTCTTGGTGAAATTAAAAAAGTCATGAGATAGGAGACAGTGTACTATTGTGAATCAGAAACTGGTTAAAAGAAAGGAAGCAGAGGGTAGGGCTAAATGGCCAATTTTCCCAATGGAGAAAGGTGAATAGTGGAGTACCACAGGGATGTTTGCTGGGTCCTCTGCTTTTTAACATATTCGTAAATGACCTGGAAATTGAAATAACAAGTGAGGTAATCAAATCTGCAGATGACGCAAAACTATTCAAAATTGTTAAAACCCATGAGGACTGTGGAAAATTGCAAGAGGACCTTGATAAATTGAAAGACTGATAGATGAAATTTAATGTGAACAAGTACAAAGTTGCGCACTTAGGAAAGAACAACCCAAACTATGGTTACACAATGCAAGGTTCCACATTGGGAACTACCACCCAGGAAAAAGATTTGGGAGTCATCATGGATAACATGTTGAAACCATTTGCCCTGTGTGCAGCGGCAGCCAAGAGAGCAAATAGCATGCTACGTATCATAAGGAATGGAATGGAGAATAAAACAAAGGATATTATAATGCCTCTGTATCGTTGCATGGTGCAACTGCACCTTAAATATTGTGTGCAATTATGACTGAGGCCGCCGGGCCAGGTCCCGCGGCCGACGGTAATCTGGGCCCGGGCCCGGGCCCGGCCTCGGCCGCATCACGTGATGGGGGTACGGGGGGGGGGGGGGGGAGGAGAAGGGTGGCACGGCCAGCTGGGAGTTGCATCACAGCATTGTGGAGCGATTCTATTGGCCGCGGGGAGGAAGGGGGCGGTCCCAGGTACACTGAGGAGCCGCGTGGCTCTGCCTTTTCGGTGCGGCTCCTCGGAGGGAACAGGCGTGTTTCCAGCGGCTCGTAGGTGGCAGAGGCCTGCTACCAGGGGGGTTGGCTGAAGAGCCTCGGCCCGACATACGGTGAGCGTGGGGACGTGGCGAAAAGGGTCGGTTAGTGCGGTAGTTGTTGGTGCGCTCTGCTGCCCTTGGGTTTGTTAAAATCTACCGGCATGGGGCGGGCAAAGAAAGGAGCTAGAGGGCGGCAGAAGGCTCAGTCTGGGGGGAGGGGTGTGGAGCCACGTGGAGCCAGTGCGCCCAAAAGGGCACATGCCAGGGGGCAGACCGCCCGGCAGGCATCTATACCTGTCAGTCCCGGGGGTAGGGGAGACCAAAGGGGCATGGGGGAGATTGATGAGCATGCTTTCCATGCGGGGTTAGGGAGGGGGGGGACTGCTGGGATCCATGGCCAGGAGGAAGCAGGGCTAGGGCCCTGCGGGGACTGTGTGGTTGGAGTGGGCAGGCCTGAGATGGTTGGGGCCTTGGGACAGAGGGGCGGCAGGGGGGAAGGGGGGGAACAGGGGGCAGGGGCGGGGGGCTTACAGGATGCAGCTCCAAACCTCTTGAGGGTTCCATTCGGGATGCCCGGGGAAGGAGAGTTCGCTCCATGGAGGCAGGGTGGGCAGGTGCTGCAGTATGCCCCGGGGGGGGGGGGGGTTGCTGTGTGTGCCACAGGGAGGGGGGCAGCCGATGCCCATGGGGCCGTGAGGATCCAGCTGGGGTGAATGGGCCAGTATGGGATTCCCACGTGTGGGGGTCCAGGCGGCATGGGAAGGGTCTCATTGGGCAGCGGGGGGTTTGGGTACTTCAGCCTGGCAACCCGGGGGAGGGATGGTTTGGGGAGCAGGGCACTATGGGTTGGGTACGGCTGCTGGTGGTGCTTCTCTTCCTCTGCAGGTTCCGGTGAGTGGAGCGCCAGTGGCTGGGAGCACGGGGAGCAGTTCAGCGGTGATGTCTCGGACTGTGGAGCAGGTCGGTTCGGCTGGGGCGGTGCCAGAGACCAGCGAGCAGGTCACAGAGGGTGAGTGCACTGGGGGCCCGGGTATTCCGGATGGGGAGGGGGTGGCAGGCGGGGCGGCGGCTACAGCGGGGCGCAAAGCTTAAGCTAAGCGGAAGCACGGGCGTCGTTGTCGGCGTGGTTCGTCGTCCTCTTCATCATCTGGGAGTTCATTGAGTGATTCGGTGGCAGAAAAGGGGCGAGGGGACAGAGCAGGGTCTTCGGTGGTTCGTTGCGCGGAGTTGTGGGAGAGTGTTCCGCGCAAGTTGCGTAGGGGGATTCGGAAGAGGAGGTACATTGATATCTTTCGGCTCTTGGAGGGACGGAAGCGTTCGGGAGAGAGTAGGAAGAAGCATAAGGAGGATGAGAAGGTGGGAAGGGTGCGGAAGGTCTCTCGTAACACCTTGAATTGGAAGCGAGCGTTTTTGCGTTTGGCGAGTGTATGTGGCCACTCGGATCCGGAGTTGTATGGTGAATTGTTGGCATATGCGGACGCGATTTTGGCTGCGTCTCAGGCGCATGAAGGTTGGGCATGGCTCAACTACGATGAGGAGTTTAGAGACATGATGGAGGAGAATACGCAGTTGTCCTGGGGGATGAGAGATATTAATTTATGGCTGACGCAAATGTCGGTCAAAAAAGGGGGCGGAAGTAGTGGCAGTGGACAGGGGAAGGTTGGTGGGCAGAGTTCGGCGGCCGGTTTGCGGTCCTTTTGGGCGGCGGCTTCGGTCCCGGGATCGCCTAATGGTGGAGCGGCCGGAGATCTCTGTTGGCGATATAATAAATCATCTTGTCCCTTCCCGGATTGCAAGTTCCGCCACGCTTGCTCGATCTGCGGGGGAGGTCACTTGGCCACGGAATGTGTCAGGAAAGGAGTGTCCGGAGCAGGGAGTGGGGGCAAGTGAGGGGGTGCTTGGGGGGTTGGCGCCTACCCCCATTAAGATACAGGCGCGGCAGCCATGGCTGGAGCGTTATGGGAGGCGTCGACACGGTAAGGCGGCACTGTTGTTGTGGTTAGGTTTTTCTGAGGGTTTTCGTATTCCGTATCAGGGTTGCCAGTAATTCTGGCTCGGTACGGGTTATGGTCGAGGTGGCCCGTCAAAAAATTGCGACTGAATGTGCTTTGGGCAGGGTGGCGGGGCCCTTTGATCATCCCCCATTTTCGCCATTTATCGTTTCACCCTTGGGGGTAATACCTAAGAAGGAGCCCGGGCATTATCGTTTGATACACAATTTGTCCTTCCCGCCGGGGGACTCGGTAAATGACCATATCCCGCCTGATTGCTGTTCTGTGCGCTATGCGCCATTCGATGTAGCAGTTGACTTGCTCCGCCAATGTGGAAGGGGGGCCTGGATGGCGAAAGCAGACATCGAATCGACTTTTAGGCTCTTACCAGTTCACCCATCGGCACTTCCCTTGTTAGGCTTCCAGCTTGATGCCCAGTTTTACTTTGACAAATGCCTGCCAATGGGTTGTGCGATTTCCTGTGCATACTTCGAGGCCTTCAGTTCGTTTTTACATTGGGTGCTGGCTCAGTGGTCGGGTAGTAGTTCTATTGTACACTACCTGGACGATTTTCTGTTTGTTGGTCCAGCGGATAACACAGCTTGTGCATACTTGTTGCGATTGTTTCAGGTGATGGCTGAGGAATTCGGGATACCGTTGGCGGTGGAAAAGACGCTCGGGCCGGTCACGTGCCTTTCCTTCTTAGGGATAGAGATGGATTCGGTTGCCTTGGAGGTTCGCTTGCCAGCAGATAAGATCGAATGGCTGAAAGCATTGGTAGCGGAGGTGGGGTCTGCGTCGAAAGTGACGTTGAAGGAATTGCAGGCGCTAGTAGGGCACTTGAACTTTGCATGTAGAGTGATTGCGATGGGACGGCCATTCACACGGCGGCTGTCCTTGGCCACGGTGGGGGTGCAGCGTCCGCATCATCATATACGGGTGACCGCGGGGATGCGGGAGGACCTGCGGGTTTGGAGTGCTTTTCTTGCAGACTACAATGGTTGCTCGCTAGTCCAATCAGAGGAGCTGTCCAATGTGGACCTACAGCTCTTTTCAGACGCGGCGGGTGGTTCAGGGTTTGGTTTGTTTTGTCAGGGTTCTTGGTGTGCGGCGGCGTGGCCTACATCATGGGTGGAGAGTGGTTTGACGCGCAACGTGACCTTTTTGGAGTTGTTCCCGAAAGTGGTGGCATTTTGGGCGTGGCCTGAGAGGTTGAGGAACAGGAGGGTGGTGTTCTGGTGTGACAATGCGGCGGTGGTACAGGTGATCAATCGGCACTCCCCCAAGTGTCCGAGAGTGGCGGCGCTTATGCGCACATTGGTGCTTGCCTGTCTGCGTCTTAATGTCACAGCCAGGGCGTGTCATTTTCCGGGGTCATGTAATTCCATTGCTGATGCTTTGTCTCGTTTTCAGTGGGCGAAGTTCCGGGCTTTTATTTATTTTTATTTATTTTTATTTATTTAATTGGATTTTTATACCGCCTTATCATACAATCAAAGCGGTTTAACAAAAGAGAAAATTAGTAATAGTGAAAAAATCTGTGATAATATATACATAGTTTGTAAATATATGATTAAATGTCTTGGGAAAAGGTGCACTATATATATTGTGAGCTATACTATAAAGTGAGCTATTGTACAATGTATATATAAATAATTGCTTTCTTAAAAATTAATTAGTTGATTGCATGACCGTAGTGCTCCGTAAACAAAACTGTTTTCAGTTGTTTTTCTAAAGTCTTTGATGTCCTGAGCTGCTCTCAGATCATTAGGTAGGGAGTTCCAGATGGAAGTCGCAGCAAACGAGAAAGCTCTCTCAGAGGTCTCCTTGCGTGTTTTTCTGATGTCATTTGAGGAGCTGATTCTATTTTCAGATACACTTCTCCTAGGTCTGTTGCTAATATCTGACCGGATAAGATACGTCAGACTTTTTGCAGAACATTGTTGCTTTATCTTGAAAATATAAATTACTGTTTTGCATTTAATACGAGATGATATTGGTAACCAATGAAGCTCCTTTAAGATAGGAGTTATATGCTCTTTACTTGATAGACCAAAAATTATACGAGCAGCGGTGTTTTGCGCTAACTGTAAAGGCTTCAGTGACTGCTTAGCTAGACCCAGATATATTGGATTGCAGAAGTCAAGTAATGGTGTAATTAGAGCATGACAAACATTGCGGAAGTGAACAGTTTCCAGAAGCGGCCTTAGTCTTCTGATGATTTTCATTCTATAATAAGCGCTTCTAATCGTCTTGTTTATGTGTGATCTGAGATTTAATTCCTTGTCTAGAGTAACTCCAAGATATTTCACTTCTGATTTAATAGGAATAATTTAATTATCTATCTTGATGACAGGTGGATGTGCAAAATTTTGGTTACGAGATACAAATAATGCCTCTGTCTTGCTAAAATTAATTTGCATATTGTTGGTTTTACACCAGGTGGACATTTGTGATAGACAATCTGTGATGCTGGAAAAATCAGGTTTCTCGATGGAGATAGTTGTGAAAATCATAATATCGTCAGCATAAATTGTATACTTTATGCCACTTTTTAATGGAATATTGCAAATTGGCTGCAAATAAATGTTGAAGAGAAGCGAAGAAAGAGCGGAACCTTGTGGCACACCTTGTAATACTCTTATGGGCAGAGAAGCAGCGACAATAGTGTCGGAGCACCTTTGGCAACTTGGGACGCTGAAGTGATGGGGTTGTTGTTGCGGTCCTCCGTGGCTCCAGGTACGTGGGCAGCCTATAAGCGTGGGTACGCCAAGGTGAGGGCTTTTCTACAGGGCAAGGGTTGGAACGGAGGGAGACTGGACGACCAGCTTGTAGGTGCATTCATAGTTTGGGCGAAAGGGCAAGGCTGGTCGCAGTCGTCGGTGCGGGCAGCAGTGGCGGGCTTCTCCTTTTTTAGTAAAGTGGCCGGCTGTGGTAACCCCAGTGCATCGTTTTTGGTTAAGAGGTTGTTGGCGGGGTGGGTGCGTGAGAAGCCTCCAGGGCGGGATTGGCGGCGGCCGGTTTTGCATGAGTTGCTCTTGCGGATATGGGGTGTGTTGCCGGAGGTGGCGGCAACGGAGTTTGAGATGGTATTATTTCGTGCTCTGTTCATGATGGCCTTCTTTGGCGCATTTCGGGTTAGCGAATTGTTCCGCAGTCTAAGCAGCGGGAGGTTCCGGGGGGGTTGGAAGCGCGGCACGTGGTCTTGGAGGATACATTTGTGCAGATTTACATGAAGCGGTCAAAGACTGACCAACTAGGTGTAGGTCGCAGGGTCTTACTGAAAGTGATCCCGGAGCTGTGTTCATGCCCGGTGAAGAACTTGCGGACCTATGAACATCGGAGGCCTCGGATGGCAGGCCCATTTTTTAGCCACGAGGACGGGCAGCCGGTCACACAGTTTCCGTTTACAGCGGTGCTGCGCTTGGCCTTGCGGTGGTAGGGATTTGCGGAGCGGCAGTTCGCGTCCCATTCCTTCCGGATAGGGGCGGCGACGAGTGCAGCGGCGGCTGTATTGGAGGGGGAGATGATTCAAAGGATTGGGGGATGGAGGTCTGGGGCATATGCTGGTTATGTCCGGCCGGAGCGGCTGTGACCGTGAGTCTGGGTGGGGTGCAAGGGGGGGTGTGGGGGGGTATTAATGATGTGTTTCATGTTACAGGTGGGCTGCCGCGTCGTCCTTCCCTGGACGGGGGTTCCTATGAGTGGACAGCTGGCGAATGGTGGATTGTCGGGCACTCCTTTGTGTATTGGGCTGAGCGGAGGGCTCGGCTACACCCTCTGGGAGAGCATCTGGGCCTGGCTACCCGCAACATTCGATTGCTGTGGATTGGAGAGCGCGGTATGCGGTGGTGGCAGCTTCTTCCTTTGGTTCGATGATAAGCGGACCGGCGACAACGCCCTCTTGGAGTGTTGATTCATTTGGGCGGCAATGACTTATCAAGTTGGACTTGTCGACAGCTCATTCGAGCGGTGCAGTGGGACTTAAGAGTGCTGCAGGGGGAGTGGCCGGGGGTGGCCTTTGTGTGGTCTGATATTATACAGAGGCCGGCCTGTCAGTCTCAGCAGCGGTGGTCGCGAGGCTTGACAAAAGTTAATCGGCAGATCGGGCGCTGGGTGCAGCAGGCGGGTGGCTGGCAGGTGCAGCACCCGTGGGCGGACGCACACTGTGCGGGCCTGTATCGTACCGATGGGGTGCACCTATCTCCTGTGGGACAGGATCTTTTGTTAAACGACTGGCAAGAAATGTTGGAGCAGTTAGTTGGTCGCAGCTTTATGGGGGTGGGTCGGTGCGAGGATAAGTAATTACCTCGCGCCGGTGGCGGGGTAGAGAGCCAGCGCTCGCCCAGGCGGCGCGGTGGTAACTGATTTAGGAGCTGGGGGGGGAGCGAAGGGGATCCCCGGAGTGGGGCGAGACATCCCGGTTGGGGGTCTCAGCTCGGTAGCGGGGTGTGCGGGCCGGCCTTTGCTACTAGCATGGCGAGGCAGGTGGTGGGGGGTGGTGAGGAGGATGCTCTGCCTTGCAAATAGTTTTTGCGGGTGAGGGCATCGTCCGGAAAGGGGGTGGGGGGTGAGGTTGATTATGTTTTGCCCATGTTGGGCTGGCTGTTACATGTATTAATAAAGCTGCGACCAAGGTTCTACCATATTATGTTGTTGGTGTATTTGTTAAGTGCAAAAGGAATGGCGTGGAAGTGGGGGAGAAAAGGGGGAGATGGAGGACGAGGAGGGCCTCCGGGTTACCAGAGTTAATGACTGAGGCCGCCGGGCCGGGTTCCGCGGCCGACGGTAATCTGGGCCCGGGCCCGGCCTCGGCAGCATCACGTGACGGGGGTACGGGGGGGGAGGAGGAGGGTGACGCGGCCAGCTGGGAGTCGCACCACAGCATTGTGGGGTGATTCTATTGGCCACAGGGAGGAGAAGGGCGGTCCCAGGTACACCGAGGAGCCGCGTGGCTCTGCCTTTTCGGCGCGGCTCCTCGGAGGGAACAGGCGTGTTTCCCGCCCACCCTCCCTATGAGAGGTTAGGGACGCGGTCGTTGCAGCTGGGGGTGGGGCTAGAGAGCCAGCGCTCGCCCAGGCGGCGCGGCGGTAACTGATTTAGGAGCTGGGGGGGAGCGAAGGGGCTCCCTGGAGTGGGGCGAGACATCCCGGTTTGGGGTCTCGGCCCGGTAGCGGGGTGTGCGGGCCGGCCTTTGCTACTAGCATGGCGAGGGAGGCGGTGGGGGGTGGTGAGGAGGATGCTCCGCCTTGCTAATAGTATGGCGGGTGAGGGCATCGTCCGGAAAGGGGGTGGGGGGTGAGGTTGATTATGTTTTGCCCATGTTGGGCTGGTTGTTACATGTATTAATAAAGCTGCGACCAAGGTTCTACCATATTATGTTGTTGGTGTATTTGTTAAGTGCAAAAGGAATGGTGGGGAAGTGGGGGAGAAAAGGGGGTGAGGGAGGACGAGGAGGTCCTCCGGATTACCAGAGTTACTGGTTGCTGTATTTTAAAAAGGGTATAGCGTTATTAGAAAAGGTACAGAGAAGAGCCACTAAAATCGTAAAGGGGATGGAAGTATACCCCTCTGAAGAGAGGCTAAAAAGGTTAGGGCTCTTCAAGCTGGAAAAGAGATGGCTGAGGGGAGATATACTAGCAGTCTATAAATTAATGAATGGAGTGGAACGGGTAAACATAGATCAATTGTTTATGCCATTAAAATATAGAAAGACTAGGGGTATGCAAAGAAGCTACAGGGTAACCTATTTAAGACTAATAATAGAAAATATTTTTTCACTCAACGTGTAATCAAACTCTGGAATTTGTTACCGGAGGATGTAATAAATGCTGTTAATGTAGCCGGGTTTAAAAAAGGTTTTGACAAGTTCCTGGAGGAAAAATACATAAACCATTTTTAAAGGAGACCCGGGATATCCATTGCTTGACCCAATACAAGCATTGTGGAACCTGCATGTCTTTTGGAGAAACTGCTAGGTACTTGTGACCTAGATTGGCCACTGTTGGAAACAGGATACTGGGCTTGATGAAACTTGGTCTGACCCAGTATGGCATATCTTCTGTTCTTATGATGTACACAGAGAAAAATATCCTAAGGGTACACATTGTGCTGTATTCAATATTAGGAATTTCCATGTACCAAAATGGATCTTCTAATCTTTATGGAAAACACATTGAAATCATCAGCTCTGTGCAGCACCTGCCAAAAAGCAAATAGAATGCTATAAATTATTCTGCAAGGAATAGAAATGAAAACAGGGATTATATTAATACCACTGTATCGATCCATGGTGTGACTGCACCTTAAATATGATATATAGTTCAGGTCATCATGCTTCAACTAAAATGTAAAGTATTAGATAAGAAGTAGTGGAAGGCAACATAAATGATTACAGGAATGGGATGTCTCTTTTACAAGGAAAGGCTTAACAGGTTAAGGTGCTTCAGCTTGGAGAAGAGATGACTGAGAGGAGATATGAGAGAGAGCTTTATAAAATAAGGAATAACCATTTACCAAACAGTACAAGTAGTAGAGCACATCCCATGTAAAAAACTAGTAGTACCTTCAAATAAAATTGTTAAAAAATGTTTATTTATTAGTAGTAGTAGTAGATTAGTAGTAGCACTTGAAGAAGAGTCTGCTGGGAAGGACAAAAGTAGTCTAACTGGCACATATGGAGTCAAAAGACATCTAAGGTACTCCAGACCATCCATGTGTACTCCTCTAAACACTAGACAAAGAATCTTTAATGGATCACAAAAGGATACGGGCAACCAATCAAAAACAGTGTCATGTGAGCATTATGAAACAATTATAGCTTCTACAGCTGCTGCTGAGGAGGACCCCAGTAGAGCCCATTGCAATAATCAGCCCTAATGGTCACAAAGGCATGGACTAGAAGCATCAAGTCTTCTGATCATAAAAAAGATCTCACTCTCCACAATAAATGTAGAATCACAAATGAAGGGTGGCTCACCACAGATACAGTATATGTATTCCCAAAGGCCAGGCTCTTCTCCTAAAGCATGTCTAAATTCCGCAAAGTGGAATTACAGATTGACACTGAAAAACATTTTACAGATTGAATCTGCAAAATGTTTTTCCTTCAATTGTAACACAGCATTTCTGTAAAGTCCTTCCTCGGATACCCTCTGCATATTATTCAGTCAACAAAAAATTACGTTGGGGCACTTGTTGTGAAACATAGAGACATAGAAATATGATGGCAGAAAATGTCTATCTAGTCAGACCTTCTATGCCAACTACTACAGATCCCTTTTTTCCTTTCTTCTGTATTTGTTCCATGCTTTCTGGAATTCAGATACTGTACCCATCTCTATTACCTCCACTTGGAGACTATTCCATGCATCTACCACCCTTTCCATTAAGAAATATTTCCACAGATTGCTCCTGAGTCTATCCCCTTTCACCCCCATGCTATGTCAACTTGTGGCAGCGCTTGCTTTCAGTCAGAAGAGGTTTTCCTCATGTGCATTTATGCTATGGAGGTATTTAAACATCTCTCTTCTCTATCCTGCCTTTCCTCTAACATATTTATTTATTTATTTATTTACATTTCTTATATACCGCACTATTTGCGATCAGCGCGGTTTACATAAAAACAAACAGTATCCGACAATAAACAAGAATCAGGTCATTACAATGAACAGGAGCAATCAACTTGGATAACAGGGGAAACTATCTACATGTGCGGAACATTGAAATAGGTAATTATATACATGTGAGATGGAGTTATTGTGCGTTGATCATACATGGTGGCTGGGGTTCGGGGGAGTCTGTGAGGTATTTAATAAAGAGGAGGTGTTTTAAGGCCTTCCTGAACTGGCTCAGGTTGGGGATGGCTCTGATGTATGGTGGTAGGGAGTTCCAGAGACTTGGGGCACTTAGACTAAAGGCTGTGTTTGATGTTACTTTGGAGCATTTTGTCATGTCTCTCGGTATCGCTAGCATGTTGGCTACTGCGGTTCTTCTTAGCCTGTTGGTTGTGGGTGGTTGGATGAGGTCACATAGTGACGAGGAGGAGAGTCCCTTGATGGCCTTGAATGACATATACTTATTAAGATCTCTATGTCTGTCCTCATTTACTTCATAAGAAAGACCATTAGCCACTTTAGTAGCCACCCTCTGTGCAGACTCCATCCTGTTCATATCTTTTTTAGGTGTGGTCTTCAGAATTGCATACAATACTCCAAATGAGGTCTCACCAAAGACTTATATAGAGGCATCATCAGCTTCTTTTTTTCTGCTGACCATTCTTCTCCCTATGCACCCAAGCATCTTTCTGGCTTTCATTTTTGCCTTTTCTACTTGTTTAGTCACTTTAAGATCATCAGAACCAATCACGCCCAGGTCCCACTCTTCTTTCATAGACAGAAGTACTTGCCCCTTACACTGTACTGCTCGCTTAGATTTTTGCAACCCAAATACATGACCCTGCATTTTTTAGCATTAAATCTCAGCTGCCAAATTCTTGACCATTCTTCAAACTTAGCTAAATCCTTCCTTATGCCATCTACTCCTTCCTGGGTGTCTGCTCTATTGCAGATTTTGCTATCTTCTGCAAAAAGGCAAATCTTACCTGACAGCTCTTCCTCAATATCACTAACAAATATGTTAAAAAGAATCGGACCAAGGACGGATCCGAGCAGCACACCACTGGTAACCTCCTTCTCAGAGTGAGCTCCATTTACCTGTACCCTTTGTTGCCTCCCACTCAACCAATTTCAAACCCAGTCAGTCACTTAAGAGTCAATCCCTAGGTGCTCAATTTATTTATAAGTTGCCTGTGTGGAATGATGTCAAAGGTGTTACTGAAATCTAAGTACACCACATCTAGGACTCTCTCTTGGTCCAACTCTCTGTTCACTCAGTCAAAGAAATCAGTCAGATTTGTCTGACAAGGCCTAACTCTAGTAAACCCTGATCCTGCAATCCATTGGACTCGAAAAACGTTATTATTCTCTGTTTTAGCAGCATTTCCAATAATTTACTCAGCACAGAGGTCAGACTAACCGGCCTGTAGTCCTCAACCTCATCCTTACTTACGCTTATGTGTAAAGGGACCACATGTGCCTTTCTCCAGTCTTCTGGTACCATTCCCAATTTTAAAGAAACATTGAAAAGGTCAGTCAGTGAAGCCGCTAGAACGTCCCCAAGTTCCTTCAATATTCTCAGATGTATCTCATCCAGTCCCATTGCTTTCTCTACTTTTAGTTTAGCTAGTTCTTTATAAACAAAGTCTTCTAAAAATTGTTCAAGATCCCCTTCACTTCTGTTACTATTTGTTAGTATTTTTTAAGGTCCTGCTCCTGGCTGTTCATCTGTGAAAACAGAACAAAAATATTTGTTAAACAATTCTACTTTATCCTCATCAGCTTCTACATATTCCTCCCCTTTACCCTTGAGTCAGACAATAGCACTTTTGCACTTCCTCCTCTTGCTAACATATCTGAAAAATGTCTTGTTGCCACATTTTACTGCATTGGCTATTTCTTCTTTTTTTGTTTTTCTGACTACTTTCATAGCTTTTCTCTGTTTTTCCAAATATTGATGCTTGTCTCTCTTGCTTTGTGATCTCTTGTATTTTATGAAGACCACTCTCTTGTTCTTCACCTTTTCATCTACTTCTTTTGAGAACCATAGTGGCCTCCTTTTCCTTTTACATTTATTTACCTTTCTAATAAAAAGGTTTGTTGCCCTTAAAATATACTCTTTCAGTTTTTCCCATTGCTTTTCTACACACCCTGCTGTTCCCATCTCGCTAACAACTCCTTGAGATATTGTCCATTTTGGCAAAGTTATGAGTGGATTTTATCACCCCTAGTCCTAATATTGAACCACACCATCTGAAGAGATGATCGCCCACTATAACATCAGAAACACTTTCCCCATTGGTAAGCACCAGTCCAGTATGGCCCCCTTCACGTGTGGGTTCTGTTACCAGTTGTCAGAACCATTTTCCCTGTAGAGAATCTAGGCTCTCCCTGCTTCTATATAACACCATAGCAGGGATGTGCCAATCAACATCTGGCATATTGAAATCACCTATCAATAGCCCTTCTCCTTTCATGGCAATACTGCATATATCTTCTATTAAATTTCCATCCACTTCTCCTTGTGAAGGAGATTTATATGTCACACCAATGCAAATGGATTTCCTTTTCCCTCTTTCTAGTTTGCCTAGTGGTTGGACCAGCCCTGGGTGAGGGTATGAGAGAACCAAGCTAATAGTTCAGGCTCTCTCATACCCTGCAGTGGGGGGGAGGGGACAGAGACAACCACATTTCATATCTCTCCAATGTGCTGTGATTGGGTCCCTGGTCAGCCCCATTGCATGCAGCCCTGTCAGCCACTCATGCAAACATTCCAGTTCTGTGAGGGGCAATAAGATGTTGATAGTAGGTGTTCCAAACTTGAAAAAGTGCTTGTAGGTGGAGAAAAGTGACAGGACATGAAGGGAGGGAAAAAGAGGGGTATGATCCATGTACTCACTGTGTTCCTGGGAGGCCTTCGATGTCAAGGTTTCCCACTCATCTCATGGCATTTTTCATTCTGTGTATGGGTTGCCAATGTGCTACTATGTGCAGACCTTTATAACCTTTACATCTTTACATTGAGTAACTATCTCATGACTAACGTCCAGTGGTCGGTTTCAGCCAGTTCACCCAAATTCGCCAAAACCCGTTCCTGAAATCTCCTGAGTTTGCCGAACCGGTGCACCAACAGTGAATCCCTGGTGGTCCAGTAGTCCAATCCCCCCAACCAACAGTATTTTGATGGCATCTGGGACAATCACAGCATTGAGAAAAGCTCCTGATTCCATCAAAATACTGTTGGGGGCAGGTGCACGACAGATAGTGAATCCCTGGTGGCCTATCAGTCTGAACTCCTCTCCTCCCTTAAAAAGAAAATTGACCTTGTAGCCTAGAGGCTTCCTGAACCTCCCACTCCCCTCACGACTAAACAACAAATAGACTTTGGTGGCCTAGTGGTCCTAAATCACCGCAACCCCAGTACCCTTCAAAATGAGCAGGAGCGCTGCCTACACAGACCCACTCGTGGTCCTCCATCTTCAAAAATGGTGGTGTCTGTCCCTGGCTTTTCCCAATGCCCCGATTGCCCCCAATGCCATCAAAATGTCAGGTGAGAGAATTGGGGTGCTGAAGCCAGCTTGAACTGATTTGATACAGATCCGGTTCCTAAGATTTTTGAATCCTACAACTGCTTATGTCCACATATGTGCATCTGTGATGCCGGGTACAAAGCCATGCCCCTAATTTAATAAGGTGGTGTTAATTTCCACACCAGTGTAAGGCATACTGAAAGACCAATGTGGGTGCATGAGATGTGAACCAGTGGAGGATGGATATGTGCTTAGTCAGTGGAATTTCAGGTACATGGTAATACCTGTGTAATCACCAGACATCCCACTCTGTTGTGGAGAGTAGTGTAGGCAGGTGCAGTGCACATCTGCAGAGGCACAGTGGACTTCTACAGATATTTTGTGTGCGTGCTGGCATGGATGTAGCAGGGTATCCCCAAACTTGTGTCTGCATACCTATTGTGCTTCCTGCTGTGCACCCCTTTCCCAATGGCTTGTAGCTATTTATTTACATTCTCTTATATACAGCACTATTCTGCATCAGTGTGGTTTACATTGAACAAACTGAAATTACATTGAACAGGGCCTTATAACTTGGAGATAGCTATTTTACAGGGAACATGGGCTATGGAGGGTTAAGTGGCTTGCCCAAGACCACAAGGAGCACCTGTGGGACTAGAAACACCAGTCCTTCCAGCCCAAGGTTGCTGTCCTCTAATGGGATTTGAACCCCCGACCTTCCAGCCTGAAGTACCTTGCCCCAACCACTAGGCCACTCCTCCACTCCACACTATATCCACAAGGCATGGAGAGGGATGCCCTTGATAGGAGTTGGGAGGAGATGTTATGGGTTTATGGTGTACCTTTTAGAGGACACAGAGTTAAGACTGGGTCACATGCTGTAAGGGACAGTATAAAAAGGTTGATGGCAGCAGGGGCAAGTCCACCAGTAGGAACTACTAGGCAGTAACAGAAGGCTGTAGCTTCTAGAGGGCATCATAGAACAGCAATATCCATGGCAATAGATTCTGACAACCACACAATCTTTGAGCTTCAGGATGAGCAAGCACACAAATACCTAAAGGGCAAGTATTCAACTTGAAAGGTAGGAAAGGTAATTATGCATTTCAATATAATGTTTGTGGATAGCGTGGTTACAGAAGATTGTGCTTGTTGGGCTTACTTATATGTATTGTGGGTGAGGGGGGGAGGGCAAAGGCTGATAAATTGTCTCGGGCCTCAATACCTTTCTGTGAACCTGGAATATGCCATCCTTGGCAAGGGTCTGGTGTCGCCACAGTGCCCTGGAGTACTAGGGGTCAAGGTATCAGGATGAACCTGTTCCATTGGACATCTGTGGGCAGCACTTCATAGTGAGTACTCCACAGTCTGGCGATATATATTTTTAGCTTTTGTTATTCTAATTGTTTCAAGAAATAACGGGGCTCTTTACGGGAAGATCTTTTATTTTATTTTTATTCAACTTTCACATGAGTCACTATAGAAAGAGAGCTAAACAAGTATTTGAAGATTTGCAATGCTACTCCAATTTCTTTTACAGATTCTCCTGATGAACCTCCAAGAAGGAGAGAAACGCTAACGCGGCGCCCTGGGAAGGCGTAGAGAAACAATTATTTGTTTGAGAGATGATTACCTGTTTGGCTTGAAACATGAACTTGTCTACTAAACTAAGATAAGCTTACTATACGTTCATTTAAAGAAATTTCACAAGGCAGAGAAACTCTGGTGATATATATTTATTTGCTGGCATCACTTTTATCACATAAAATATTTTAAAAAAAGGGGAGAAGAGGTGGTCTCCTGGTAGTCGTTGATGTGAATGAGGCACTACTCATTTTTCACAGTACATGTGGTGTAGAGTGCCATCTTGTTCTGAGACTACCGTTAGAGTGCTAAGAAAAGTTTTTAAATCTTTTGTTCAAAGAAGATTGACTGGCAATATATGTTTTGTTACATTGCTGCAAACATTGGAAGGCCTAAGGCGGTGCGGAAATGTCCAAGCACAGGAACAGAGCCACAGCACAATGGTTACGACACTGACCACTGGTGCAGGGATCAGGCTCTCGATCCCCCACAGTGCCCAGTGAACAAGGCTACCAAAGCAATTATTTTAGGAGGCATATAAATAATGGGCAGCATAAGGTGGCGCGCAGATTGCATAAGACGTCGCGCTAATGTTTTACGAGCGATCTGAATAGTGTGCGGCATAAGGCGGCGTGCTGATGAGGAAGTCCAAGAACAGAGCCACAGCACAATGGTGAAGACACTACCCACTGGTGCAGGGATCAGGGTTTCGATCCCCCACAGTGCCCAATGAACAAGGTTGGCTGAGTCATGATTTTAGGAGCCATATATATATAATGGGCGTTATACGGCGGCGTGCTGATGGCCATAAGGCAGGGCAGCCATGTTTATGGAGGCAGTATAATATTGGGAGGCATAAGGCGGCTCGCTGATGTACAAACACAGTAACAGAACCACAGCACAATGGTTAAGACACTGGCCAATGGTGCAGCGATCAGGGTTTGAATCACCGGCTGTGCACAACGAGAAAAGTCTGGGTGAAGCATGATCTGTTATGGGTAATATTGCCCTAGGAGGCACATTAATTTTGGCCTACATAAGTTTTTGGAGGCATAAGGCATTGCGCTGATATCTAAGCACAGGAACAGAGCCACAGCAGAATGGTTAACACACTCATCAATGGTGCTGGCATCATGGGTTCAATCCCCCACTGTGCCCAATTAATAAGGCTGGCTGAGCCATTACCTGTTATGAGGAATAGTGATCTAGGAGGCATGTTACATTTTATTGTAATTACTACTGCTAGCAAATGCACTATCAAAGCACTGTAATATAAGGTGATGCATAAGGCGCCCCACAAGGTACCTGAGAGGTCACATTTGAAGGTGCACTGTCCACCAAGGCAACCCACAATGTTGTGTACAGGGTGCTTTACAGGGTGCCGTATGAGGCAGGGCAAGGTCTAAGCACTGTCTGTGCTGGCATCACTGTGCATTGTAACGCATGGAAACCGTAAGTAGGTGAGCAGACATGCAGGAAGGAACAGCAGTGTAGCACAATGGTTAGGACAGTGACTGACGGTGCAGGGGTCATGGTTTTAAATGAGCAGTGACTAAGGTTGGCTTAGTTACGTCTGTTTTCTGCATGCAACTGTACAGCAATCTGTGCTGCCATCTAAACAGAAGCCCACCCTAGTGCCATAGAGTATTTCACCTTTTAAGGTGCACCAGAATGCACATCATAAACAACCACGTCATCAAAGGCGAGTTATAATGTTCTCCAGCGGCCATGTTGAAATGTTGGCAACTCCCAGGGCACCATAGTAGGTCCCCCATAAACTGAATGACTCGAAGGTGTGACATAAGATGCCCCAACGATGTATAGGTCAACCCAAAAACGTCTCCCAAGACCACTAAGAGCACCCAATGTGAAGGGCAGCAGAGGTATGTGCCAAACCCACATGTAACCCAAACACTGCACAGAGCTGAAAGGAAAGGCAATGCATAAGTAAAAGAACCACATAGATCACAGGTGCTGTACTACAAAAATCAGCCCAAGGCCATGTGGCAGCTACAGAAATGGACAAACATATTGGGGCTAGCTGTAGCTATGTACAGAGTGATGGTAATGTACCATGCTATAATGATAGTGTGCGACAGAGGATGGGAAGATGTGTCCAGCAGAGGAGGCTGACATGGCAGGATAGGTGAAATATCTGGATGACAGTGGAGTATCAGTGCTATGCAGAGCACACACACGAGAGGCAACCATGGAGAGATGAAATGCAGGAAGCTGTAGGAGTGCAGGACGTGTTCTAGCAGCATGCACATCAAGGTAGGATGGCACAACAGCTGGCAGACAGAAGATGGACAGAAGCATGGCTCACAACTCAGATGAGGGTACAATGTGCTCACAGCACACATCTGCCAACATATGACCGTAAAACAAATGGAAACCACATCTGCAGGACAAGCATACACATCCAAGAGAACAGAGAGAAATCACACCTACAACCACTACCACAAATGCAAATGCACCAACCGGTACGACACACCACCAACGTGAGCGCATTAGCAAAGGCTGCATACAGAAATAGTCCAGGCCATCACACAAGACGCATGCTGGTTGTAAGGACAGGCAAACCCCCAAGAAGAACCATGAACAAATGCACATGCAGATCTGCTGTGTACAGATCAGATCACACTCTGTATTAGGGAACAGGGACACATGCACACACACAATGAGATGTTATGCAGTGGATACAGCATGCAAAAGAGGAAAGAAACCAAACCCCAAGGGCAGCAGAGGATGCTTGGTGGATCTGGGTAGCAATCTCGGACAGGACAGGAGAGAACTCAACATGAAAACAGGTGTACCACACACCAGCTGAACCTCAGCACTACCAAACCCCCAGGTGCACTGCACTGTACACACCATTACGAAAGAGACCAATGTAACAGATAATATCTGATGGCTACGCAGCACAGAGTGCACACCTTGCTGTGCACTGACGAGAGACAAGGGTGTGTGTAGAGGTGATGAACCTGTTGTTAACTAATGGTCCAGTTAGCATACCTGAAGATATAAACCAAAAAAAATGTGGGGATCCAACCTGCAAACCACTGATTTAAAACACATGCCCCCAACCACACCCACAAACAACACACTGAGCACAAGGCAGAAGTAATAGTCCAAAGGGAGGGTCTGTATGGGAACCAGTAATACCCAGTGATGTGCCAAATGGCAGACACATACACAGCTGCCATCATACAAGGATGTGAGCACAGGTGGGCCATGGACATGACCAGCAAATCAGTAGACACAAGTGTAAATGTGCTCAAAGAGTGGAGGTGTAGCCTAGTGTTCACAAAACTGTCTTGCACACAAAACAACCAGGACTCATTTCACACCAGGACTCCATGTGGCCTTGGGCAAGTCACTGCAGGGACATTGTCAAGGAAACCCTGGAGTCTCAGGGTCACAAGGAGTCATGAGTGATTCAAAGGCACCCATTGTATTGCATGTTTGTCACCATGATCAAGCAGCAAAAGAGACAAATGTCTGTCAAATACATATATTTATTGTGGTCACTCCTCACAGATACTGGAGACACTGCAATCATAATATCAAGGTGAGTCCCTCCCTGGTGAAAGATGGAAACACATTTAGAAGGGTAAAAACCCACATGCTACATAAAGGTCACAGCCTTGAGCACAAATGAATGACACGAGATGTAATGTGCATCAGGTGCATGCTATGCACTGGGTAGCAGGCCCACACACCCCACCTGCTGCTGCATGCCTCAAATGTGTGACCCACATATGAGTGCATGTAGAGTGTAGGCGTTGCATGATTAGGAACCCAAACACATCACCTGTCCCCCAAACATAGCCATCACGCAACACAGGAGGCCCACAAATGAAAAAAACATATTCTGCCTAAATGTTGTGAAGTGACAAACACATTCTGAAAGTAATGTCCCACCTCCCACATAATGGCTGATCCGCACATCAGAAATGCTACAATGTACACACCAAATATCCTCAAAAGCAGAATGACCATATGCTAACAGGTAGCAGAGGCACATGAACTCAGAGAGAATAAAAACCAAACAGCCTGCATAAAGCTGCAGACATAACACCATGCAGGAGGTCCCCTTGCATTGTTTGGTGGGTAGACAGTGTTTGGACGCATATAGCATGGTACATGGAATGCAGAAGTGTAGGAGGACAATGGACACTCACACTGACACACACCAAATATAATGGGGCAATGAGAGTGTCGTTACCGCAGGGGACAAACATGACTGTGCAGACGTGCAATGCAAGGTGTGGACATACATGCAGAGTGTCACGTCTGTACAGTAAAAAAACACAATATCCAGCATGTTAATATGCAAATGATGGACAAACATCTTACAGTGAACCACACAGAGGCCATAGATCCACATGCTGTGTTTCACAAACATAGTCAGTCATAAGCACGAGCACCATCCGCACAACAACATGATACAGTGATGCCACACATGCATGTAAACACCCTTGCCCACTCCAAACATCAATCAAGGATGGTAGTGGGCATGAAAGTGTGGTTGTGTCAAAACCTGTATCATGTCCAGGTGGAGGGCAGGTGGACATAGACAATAGGACCGTTCCATCTTTGCCCCTATGCCACAAACATGGCTGTATGCTGTTGCTGAAACAAACAGATGAGCATATCCTGTGTGCCATGTCACACACATGGCCAAAACCAATACATTAACCAACTGGGGAGGAAGGCCCAAAATACATTGACAATGTCAGTCCCTGATGCGCACAGCGTCCCAAAAGCAAAGTGTCTCTGCAAACAAACAGATCAGTTCAGAACTCCCCATGCAAACCTGCGCATGCATAGTAAAGTGTCACCTTCCAATATGACACAGTCAATTAAAGTTCATCTGTGTCCCTGCAATCAGCAGGACTCTCAGCCACAGCATGGCACAAACTGTGTGTTGTACAGGTCTGTCATGGGCAAACCAGCAGTCCAAGAGCAAGAATGTCCATCTCAGGCCTGTGTTCCACTCTCATAACCCAAACATCCAATGGCAGGTTTCTCCAGAAACAATGACATGTTGGTCTGTCCCACAACAGGTGTTGGATGGCGAGGCCAGATGCACTGGAGAAAATGGGTCCGTTATGTCCTCTGCCCTGTATCAGGAGAGGATAAGTATGGTCTTGTCAGACACCTTGCAAAAACAGTACAAATTGCCAAGAGTCACAACACACAAAACACAGAATAAAGGGATGCAAAGGCAAATATTACAGGATATGAACATCAAATAAGACGCATATTATAGCCATCAGTATATTTCAATGCAGACACGGGTGTCACATGGATATGGTTATGTCCAATTTCGAGCCACACAGCCATCTCAGAGCTACACACTATATGCATCTGTTTGTGACAACAGAGATGCAACATGACATGTCCATGAGATAAACAGAAACTCAACAACAGGTACAGCCAGATGCCATCCCAAAATAACAAAGGTGCAACATACCCTGTGCGTGCATCATGTGTACATCCTCAATTCCTTCAGCTACTCCATAGCCACATCGGGTCACAGTGAAGGGAGACAATGTCAGCCAAACATGTAGAATCACCATGTGAATTCACCGTTGATGCATCTCCACATTATGCCTATATATGAGAGAAAGAAACGTTGTTCAACACTCGTCCCTCAAAACACAAGACACAGTTCTGCTCACAGCTCACAACACATGTTGACCATGATGACAAGGTAAACAGCACTATGGTAGAGGTAGCACACCCAACACTGCCCCCCAGGTGCCCACATCCCTCACAGCACATGATAATGTACCATGCCTGGACACTGCATCACCACACAGTCAACCCATAAACACACACCAACACAGTATGCTTAGGTCAGCGGGACAGCTGTAATACATGGCCTGTATGTGCACAAGTGCCAATTTGTGCACATAACGGCACAGTGACATGCATTTATACCCTGTTGATGGCTGATCTAACTATGTTGGAGGAGGCAGCAAGTGTAGTATCCCCCAAACAAGATAAACCACACACACACATGTAGCTCTGCTGTAAATATGCCAGAAAAGGTGTTGCAGTTGACATACTGTACACAAACACATGGGGATATGTGTGCCAACAGCAAAATATGGGTAAGGGAGGCTTAAGGAAGATAGGTGAACAACCACAGCTGCCTAATATGACACATAACAGGCGACATGTTGCCCCCCTGACCTCAGGCACATACAATGTAGCTGTAGATCCACCTACCCTGGACCACAGCATCTTGGCTGATGTACCGTCACGTGCCAATGCTACACACAAACAGCATCCTCATGAAGTATGTCCTGTGAAGTGGAAAACAAACGAGAAAAAACAATTTGTCATGTTCCAGCAGTGAAACCCACACTGCACCTCCCTGTCCCCAGCTTTCAGACACCACAACATGACCTACCTACTGACTGTGCACTCTCACACTGTACTGATATCCCACATGGGAGAGTCAGCATGTAGTTGTCTGATGGTAAATAAAGGTCTCCTCAATCCCTCTTTCGCCTCCCTTCCCTCTCTGTTGTTCCACACACTGGTCTAAAGAGGTGTCTGCACCCACCATGTTTTGGCTGCATCCCAAGGTCACACTATTAGTCTGTGTCACCCATGTTGACACCAATACCCCCTCTCCGGGTGTAGTGGTCCCTTAATGTTGTCTGTTACCCCAGTGTAGACAGCTGTGACACCTGGAAATATGCATTAACACCTCCTGTATCGACTGTGCAAATGCATATTCTGCAGTGTACATCTCCGACACCAAAGAATACTGACAGTTGTGTGCTGATGATGTGCTGAAATACATGGCAATGTCAGCACCATGTTGGCCAAACCACACTCCCATGTCTGTTTGTCACCTGACCATGATGGCTGCATGTCATCCCACTGTGTGACAGTGAAAATGTGAAACCATGGATAGGCTATATGTGCACCTGCCCCAAATAACTCTCATCTAGCTCTGTGTGTGTATGTGGACATAACATCCCTCGCTAGGGTCCACAAGGTATTTGTGGATGTGGACTGTGCTATCCTGCCCTACACACAGCATGTACGTCAGCCATTAGGCATATGTTGAGATAGTATCACCTACATATGCCATGCTTCTAATGTAAAAGCATGAAACACAGAAACCACCCACACATGCAGCGTCACAGTTGGCTACTGTAATCGACCCTTTGGTGATCTGACCCGCTGCACCTCTGTATGTGTGTAGATGTGAAATACTGCAATGAATGACTATTCTCCCAAAGAAACTGTAGCAATGATATGGACCCCTGGCTGCACACTGCACATGTCCACATGCTTCACCATATCCATGTCTGTTCTACATGATGAGGTATACCTTATGGCACAATGTGGGGCTGCAGCAACACACGTCACAATTAATAAATCCCATCATGGGAACGTAGTCATGCGCCTGTGTACTGTGCTATGTCTGACATGTGGCACCACACCTAAGAAACAGACAGACATAGCCAGCTCACAGGAGCATAACACCCACACAAGCACCTACAAATTGTACTAGATAACCAAAAACCCCGCAGGGGAGCTCCCCATAAACATTGGCCTCCCTACCACAGTGAACCCCGTACCATATGCCTGACACCGTGCTCCACACACACAATAAGACCAAATAATTGTGTTTGCACAGCAGCTGCTATCACAACCAGCCACTAACTTGTACTGTGACCCCCAAAAGCTCATAAAGGTGTATCCACACCCACACCCACAATACACCAACAGCTGCTGTTGTGCCCTGTCCACATTGTTGGTCACACACTCATGGCTATATGTTACAATTGGATGTTCACTGTAATGACATGGTTGCATCTGAATGCTAGATGGTCAGAAACATCACCCTTTATAACCATCACACGCACACAACAGCACATATATGTGGGAATACATGCAATACATACCAGTGAATATCTCTGCAATCAACCTCCGCCTGACCGCTGTTCCCGCCTGTGTGTCACCACTGGCACGTACAGGGGGGCACGGTGGATCCTCCTCCAGATCCTCATTAATCTCTGCTGGGATATCATGCCTGAGAGCAATGTTGTGCAGGATGCAACAGGCTACGATTATCTCTGCAACAGTCATTGGCTTATATTGTAAGGCCCCACCTGTCCTATCCAGACACCTGAAGCGACTTTTCAACACGCCAAAGGTGCGCTCTATGACAGAGCGGCTGGAGGCGTGGGCCTCATTGTAACTCCGCTCTGCACGTGTCCGTGGCTGACGCACAGGGGTCAGAAGCCAGGGGCGACACCCATACCCTGCATCACCTGCAGAAAGAAATGTTGCATGTGAATGCATGAGCGCATGCTACCACACATTGACACAGGTATAGACATGCGAAACAAATGCAGAACACATCCTAACAGAAAGATATGACATCACAAATATGCATTTGACCAAATAACACCTATGGTGATAGAAATGGAACACATGGCCTATGGATTCTGTACAGACATGCCAAACAACACAAAAGTCCCAGTGTTACCTCTACAGATCCTCTATGTGTGGCACATGCGTATTGTTATGCAGTTATTGTTCTCATCTCTACCACCACCAATGTTAGGCTAAACCACCAACACCCAGAAAACATGTTAAAAGTATATGTCTGCAAAGCACACACCACAATAAGGTGTTGTGAGGCAATGTAGGCGCACACCCAGAACATGTATGCCATGGAGGTCTGACAAGATCAACACAATATCACCTCTATTCGCCGTGTCCTCAAAGGTCTACATATCTACATATAGCAGTCTGACGCCATATGCTGTTGACTGCTGACCACCAACCATGTTAGTAGACACCCTGTGCACTGTCCCCATCATGTTCCCATCCTTGTTAAGCTGTGGTCCACAGAATTGCACACTGTAGCCCACATGAGCCTTCAAATATCACATCTACTGAGTCTGACTACTTTCCTGTGTATGTGCTACCAATACCTCTCTGTATGCCCACAAGTTGCCCCCTTGCCCTTGCTGTCACCTCTCCCCAATGCTGAGCGACATCAGGATAATCACATACACTGACGCCTACGTACCGCACATCTGCAGTGGGCGAAGGTAATGCAAACCCTAGACTTGGTTTCCCCCCTGTTATGGCACAGGCCAAATGCATCAGCATACCTCTGCAAACATGTACTCCCAGTTGCAAAGGTAAGGAACATCCATCATGGGTATTTGACCCCACCCCTCCATGTTAACTACAGATTAATGTATTTATATATTTATGTACATTCTCTTATATACCGCGCTAGTCTGCATCAGTGTGGTTTACATTGACCTAACTTAAATTACATTGAACAGGGCATTATAACTTGGAGATAACTATTTTACAGGGGACATGGGCCATGGAGGGTTAAGTGGCTTGCCCAAGACCACAAGGAACACCTGTGCGACTAGAAACCTCTGTCCCTCCGGCCCAAGGATGCTGTCCTCTAGTGGGATGTGAACCCCCGACCTTCCGGCCTGAAGTACCCTGCCCCAACCACTAGGCCACTCCTCCACTAACAACCCCAGTACTGAGTGAGTGTGTGCCCCTCACACACATGAGAAGCGTTAGGTGTATGGATTGTCAATTACATAAATGTTACAGGACATAACACAGGTATAATCAAAATCAATGCCTGCACAGGTGGGTGAGAAGGGAACCCAACCCCCCCCCTCCCTGTGGGCAGATGAAATGCACACACACTAGTAGCAATCCACAACCAGGACACACATCTGCACATGTGCATAGTTTGTTCAACAACATCAGCATGGTTTTGTCCGATATTGTTCCAATCCTGATGTTACATGTCTAATCATGTCCCCTGTAACTCAACGTCTACACTCCTCTAACAATGTAAACTCCTACCAGTCCTCTGTTGTCTGAACGTGAGTTCAGTTTCCAATCGCACAGAAAACAAACAGCGCACTATATGAGAGATGTTACGGAAACACATACATATATGCATTATGACATAATATATCGTGAAATACTCACCCAGCAATATACAGTCCCCATACTGTCCCTCCTCAAATTGCCGGAATAGTGCTGAGCGATGCAGGATATAGGAGTCATGGGTGGACCCTGCAAACCTTGGGACCACATTCATAATATTCAGATTAGCATCACATACAACATGAGCATTCAGGGAATGGTAGTGTTTGCGGTTGCGGAACACCACCTCCCTGTCTCTGGGCGGGACCAAGGCAACATGTGTGCAATCAATAGCTCCCATCACGTGTGGTATCCCGGCTAATGCCTCAAAGGCCTGGTTCAGGGTCCCCCACTGTTGCCTATTGTGGGGAAGGCCTATGTAATTCCCCGCCTGGCTGACCATGGCACGCAGTACTTGGTGGAGACAGCGTGAGAAGCTGGGGCGGCTCATGCCACCCACTGCGGCCACAGATGACTGGAAACAGCCAGAGGCAAAGAAATGTAAGGCAGCAAGGAGCTTGACTAAACCTGGTATGGCATGTGACCGATCAGTCAGGGGCTCGAGGTCATGTCTTAGATCTTCATAGAGCGCCCTAATAGCCCCCGTGCTCAGTCGGTAGAGGGAGATGACCTGGTCCTCACGCATGCCCTGGAGCTGTGCCCTGGGCCTGTAGAGGCGAGGCTGCCGAGCCTGCACCTCAGCACGCCGTCTGCGCCGTCCACGCACAGCACCTCTCCGGACCGCCTCCACAGCTGCAGGTCTGATTTGCTGCGGGTCTACACCCATGCCCTGGCCGCAGCCCCATGGACACCATCTCCCCTGTGCATCAACCGCAGCATCCGCCCACGTCTCCGGGCACATGCAACAACAAATATCTCCGTCATAAACCCCTCCCGTGTGGCTACACACACACACACACACACAAACACACACACACACCCCAACCAGTGGACACCTTACAAACCACATCAGACAATAGACACACAATAAAACACACTACAAACAACACACACAATCTAATGCACAACACCTGCCTTGCTTTTTCAGTCTCTCCCAACCAACACACGCCGCGCCTACGAAACAACCCTCAATGTTGACCAATTCTGCAGCATGTTTTATACAGGTCAATGGATTTCCGTACGTCGCGCATGTGCAGTTGTGGGATTGCGCTGCTTGTGCACGGCGCCAATGTGCAACTGTTAGCGGATGTGCGTGTGTATGTGTGCGGCGCGGATGTGCATCTCGTTACGCATGGGCATAGGCGTTGCTTGTGCGTGAAGATGCACACACAGACGCACATGCGCTAACAGTTGCACATGCGCGCCGCGCACACACATACACACATCCACAGATGCCCGCCCATGCGCAATTGCATCTACGCGATGCGCACAAGCAGCACCATCCCACAAGCAGCGCTGTCGCACAATGGCGCATGCGCAACATAACTAACGTAGAAAAAACTGTAAAGCACCCTACACGCCTGGTACACGTTCAGGGTGGTTTGAAGAGTGATAGGTTGGTGAGAGATAGGTTCGTGAGTGATAGGTTGGTGAGGGCGTATTGTAGCTGGTGTGGTGTTTCTGTAGTCATTTGCTTATTGTAGTCATTTCAGTAGTCAACTGTTTATTGTGGTCATTTTTCTCTGTATTGGTGTGTGTACTGTGCCGTTTATTGTTTTGTGTTGGTTGTATTGTGTTCAGAGCTGTCTTGTCTGTGTTGTGCTTGGTGTTGGAGAGGGAGAAGGGGTGAGGTGAGGTGAGGTGAGGTGAGGAGGGGTGTGGGGAGAGGAGAGGTGAGAGGAGGGTGATGGAGAGGCAGAGTGAGAGCGATAGGGAGAGGGATAGAGAGAGGGAGAGAGAGAGGGAGAGAGTGAGGGAGAGAGGGACGGAGAGAGAGGGATAGAGAGAGGGATGGGGAGAGGGTGAGGGAGGGTGAGGGGGTGGGGGTGGGGGGGGGTGGGGGAGGTGGGCCCACCAGCTCCTCTGGAGGCTGATCCAGCAGCAGGGCCATAAGCAAGGGCCCAGCCTGCACCCAGCAGACACACTGAGAAAAGTAAGAGGGTCCCTGTGCCGGAGACCCAGAGGAGGAGGGCCACACGGCTCTCTGATGCAGAGAACCACAACCTCCTAGCGATGGTCTTAGAGCACTACGAGGTGCTGTTTGGGAGTCTGAGCTCCCGCACAACTACAGCAGGACGGAATGCGGTGTGGGAGGAGGTCCGCAGAGGAGTTGCAGAGGTAGGGGTCCCCCTGAGAGACATTGAAAGCCTGAAAAAAAGGTTTTCTGACATAAAAAGAGGGGTGCGCCAGCACCTGTCTACTGAGGAACAGCATGCTAGGGGCACAGGTGGCGGGGGCCCCCTAACACCTATGCTCACGCCCCTGGAGCAGCAGCTTGCTGAAAGGCTGGGGCCAGTATATACATATGGCCTTCCTGCGGCCCTGGATACAGCACATCCGCATGCAGGTAAGTATGTCACGCATATCCTTTACCTGTCAAGACCTTCCGGAAATCACCATTGTGTAGACATAAGACATTTGCACATGCACTCCCATAACTCTCTCCAAAGCCCCATCATGTACCTATGCTGGTGTCAGAGGTGTGTGCTGTACCCCTGCACACCCTGTTGTGTCAAACACAAACACACACGCACACCCCAAAGGTTACATCAAGCCAATACCAAGACATGGGAAACCCAGGAGGACAGCTAAATAGTTGTGTCACAGACATATGTTACGTACACAACATGGGCTGGTGTTTGCTGGCAGCCACAGGGGCAATAAGGGGCACTATAAGGTGCTCCTCCTCCTCAAACATACATGTAATCCTACACCATGGCCACAAACGTTACACAGCGTGTGACAGGGAAGGTTCCCCTACACTATGGAGCATTTGGAGACTGCAGATATGGCAGGCGTAGAGGTAATGCACATCACAAAACGTGTTCCATCTTTAACTGTGCTATCCCCCTCCATCACTTCACAGTTACATCTGTACACGGTCAAGCAAATGTGGACATATGTGACTGTTGTGAGGAACGGAGATAGCACAGTGAATGACGGGAGGGGAGGTTTGAATAGCATGGTATCTACGCCTGGCATCACAGCAGGCCCCAAATGCAGCATAGTGTATGGGAACCCTCCCTATCACATGCGTTTGACAATGACGTATCAAGGTGTACTAATACACGTATGCTCATGGGATAAGGACAGATGTGTCGTCCACCTTCTGCCCCTGTGTAAGGCAGCGAAACCTGGCCTGTGTTGGGGCAATGACATATGTCTTTATGGAAATATGTTTTGGACCCTCAGAGCTGCACACATCTGTGTATTGACTTGTGTCACCCTGTTCTCTTGCCATGTTCCAGGGACACATACAACATGTGTCCCTCATCCCATCAGTCCCCCAAACTGTCCCAAACATGTCAATGTGTACCTGCCCCTTACCTACCCCCACAACAGTGCCTATCATCCCCTGTCATATTGCAGTGGCCTGTGAGAAGTGCATGTTTATGTGACATACGATACGCACAGTGCTGCATGTGCCTGTCAATGGGCCGAAGATGATTTACAGTAGCAGCTCGCTGCATTGTAGGTCAGTGGCAAACACATGTAGCACTGTGATGACAGTATGTCCCAAGGAAATATGCCCTGCTCAATGGCATGCACACTCAAACAGGGGCTTGAAAAAACATTTGTATGTGTCGGAAATGAGCAGCCCTGTGTGGACATATGTTGGCCAGATGGGGTGAGAGATGGAATGGGGGCAAAATGCACAATTTGAGCAGAAACAGAAGCATGGGAAACACACAAGGTGTGCAGGCCTAAAGCACACACCTGTTCCCCCGGTACAGGTACATGGTGATGATAGACAGGTATGTGAGTGTGTAGGGGGCCCTGTATGCAGCACACATGCAGGGTCCCCACACCATCAGGTATGTGTTGTCGCAAGCACACAAGTATATATAGCTGTAGTGCGTAAACATATGTGTGTTATATGTGTTTGCCCACAATACAGGTGACTACAGTACCATGATGCCACATGAGGAGGAGGAAGAGGAGGAGGGGGGTGATATGGAAGCCCCTCACATCTTGGAGGATGCTGAGGCTCTGTGGTCGGGGGCAAGCCCATGTTCCAGGGAGGGGCCGCTGGAGCCACAGACGCGCAGACACCCACCAATGATGTCTGCTCAGCCAGGTGCCGGACCACCACCAGGGCAGCATGATGTGGGCGAGGATGTCCTCATCGAGGAGCTGAGAGCCCATGCTACATCTTCACGGGAAGATGCAGAAGGTGGGTGATAACCAATGTTGCCTCCAATGTTCTGTATGATGTGTGCACATTAGATATCAGCTGTGCAGCGTATGGCAGGAATGTTAATGTGTTAAACTCCACAGAGCGACCCTCGCGGTTATCCAACTTAACAGTGGACTACACGTCAGGATACAGTATGTGCATCACATTGCTTGCAGTGGAAAGTATGTCAGAACCAGTGGAACCCGAAATACTCAGAAACCTATACATGTGAACACGTATTTCTTGAGGTTGATCAAACTAACATAATTTTTCTTTGTGGGCTATGTCATACAGTACATATGTTTGCTTGGCAAAGTGTGTGCGCACACACATGTGCACAGCTGAGAGGGAACAGTGGTGACAAGTGACCGTCACAAACACAACACACAAACCACAAGTCTCTGTTTGGGGTGTGTCTGTGCTGGATGTGACAACATACCTTCAACAGCTGTGACATGTGTGTCTCCGTTAGACAGTATACCTTTGCCATACAAAAAGGGTGTGACGTATGTTAGCTGATGTTACTGTGACACACACCATAACAGCCTGGGGTGAGTTCACATCTACGGATGCAGACATACTAGGGATGCAGTTTAAGGTGCATCATGTTCTAAGGCAATACCTCATTAATAGCATAGCACTGGGATAAATGAGCCTCATCACAGTAGGCCAGCCGTCTGGCAGTAACAAATCATGACAACTGTCCCCTAGGCCATGGGGAATCCGAGATGACATACACATAGCTAATAAATGTATGTCATGCAATGTCACACAGACCCCATCCCCTACAGTCTGCATCACCAGGTGTCAAACAATCCTAAAATATCAACCTATCAGTCAAGATGTCGTCATACACACATATACCAGGTTTTACAGACAGGACAGGGTCTAAGATCATGTACCCATGGTTTTGGGGGGGGGGGAACAGGTCCCTGTAGACCGCGTGTATGGCCACAACTAGGGTAGGCTGTGTGACATACAGACAGAGCTCTCAACATGTCCCCTTCATGTATATGTGACAATGAGGTGGACATTTGCATGGTTTGTGACTCAAACAACGGATCATACAGGTTCTAAGTTGCCCCCTGCTGTGTTTTGAAAGAATGGACACCTCACAGGTGACACCCCTGCTGCCAAACACAACCAGGAATGCCCCCCCCTAGCTCTGTGACTCACCACTCTTCCCTAAGGCTTACCACCTGCTGTTGCATGCTCAGCATAACCCTGTCTTTGCCATGTTGCGGTCTGTCACCCTGTGCTTCACCATCTGGTCCTACGCATGCTCGTTGGGGAGCCTCCACATGTGTCCCACGGTGTACATGCACTGTTATCTGACCCCTGTTCTTTTACCCTGGGTGTATGTGAACCCCTCTGCCGTCTGACACATGCGGCAGTAGTGGACTTGCCCACGTAAGGGTTCAGATCCTGCTGATCCCACACATCCCTTGTCAGCATACATTTCATGCAGCTATGGACTCTGTTTAATTCAGTCTAAACTCTGACCCCTGGGTGACGTCAGTCTCTAGGACCTGGCTGCAGCCCCTCTTTGCTAAATCAAGAATAGCAGACCTTAAAGGGAGTGGCCAAAGACAATAGCAGACCTCAAGGGGAACTGCTGGAGAGGCACTATAAAGGACAGACACACTTCCTGCTTCTCTCTCTCTCTCTCCTTCATCGGACAGGTTTGGACACTACCATGAGGCTCTGATCCACATGTTCTGGCCTACCATGAGGCCCTGAGCCACATGTTCGGGCCTATATCTCTCTCTCTCACCATCCCTTGGACATGGAAGACAGGAGGCTCTGATAATCAATTCCCTTCACCCCTCCCCCCCTCTCTCTCTCTACCCACATGTTCTGGCCTACCATGCGGCTCTGACCCACAGGTTCTGGCCTCTATCTCTCTCACACTTCACACATGCACACACACAGATTCATTGATGCACACTGAAACAGCTCTGAAACAATCACTATATACCTCTGTTCAATACCTATGTATTAAGCCTATTTTTACATAAAAACCTTTCTCCAAGCCACACTTGTTTGCTTGTCTTATTACAAACCCTCCTGCGTCTGTGGAGTGAAATGAACCCAGGACCTACAGAAGAGTAACTGGGGCACATCTCACACTTTATGGGGGCTCGTCTCTTGGATTTCACAGCAGATCTCCAGTTGGGTAAGTAATAATTTTGTATAATACATTAAGTAGATTTCAGACAGAGTGAGACAGGAAAATCAATAGCCCTTGTGACCATTTACAATTTTGTTTTGTGGGTTAGACAAGGTGGATTTTTATTGTCAAAAGGCTCTGTAAGAATCTAGAATTTTAAGGACATTACACAGAGTGGCTTGCAATTGTCTTATTTTTATGTATAGGCTTGCTACAGATTTTATATAGTATTTGAGCTGCTAAGAAAATACAGAGTTACACAGTTAAATATTCCTCATAGAGTACAATATACATCTTTCCTGGTAACATTAATTTACCTCTTGTCTGTTTGACTTTTATTTCTCTCTCCTGTCAGTAACTATCTTAGTGAGAGCAGGCTTAAAGATGGCTGCAATTGATACAATTCTGTTAATCTACTCTACCCAGTTAAATAGGTGTGAAATACTTTTTAAGTTAGCATTCCTTCTTCTAAGGTTACACATTTGAGATAGTCCAACTACAGCAAATATGGAAGCATTTGATTTTAAAGAACTTAAAGAAATTATAATTTCATATTGTAAGAGAAAAGGAGGTCCATTTGAAGGGGAATTCCCTGACTCATCATGGTATAATATTCAAAAACGAATGTTAAACCATGATCATGAATTCAAAAAGAAAACAAATAAAAGAAAATGCCTTTTCATCCAGGGCATGTGCAGGGGACTAATTAGCATGGAAAAAGAAAACTCTGAACTGACTTCTCAGTGTAGCCAATTGACCAAAGAACTGGAGGAGGCACAAAGTTGTATTTCTATTCAGAGAACTCAAGTGATACAAGCCACAAATTCTTTTATAACTGTTAGTGAACAATTAGAAGCACTTAAACTTGAATTGAGGCACGTTAAAGATCAATTGGCCTCTGCAAGAAAGCCAACACCCACCCCTCCCTCAGCCCCCTATGCCTATGACACACCCCATCAACAATGCATACCAGCTACTGACAAACAAAAGAATACTAAAGTATGCATAGTTGGACTGAGGAATGGCAAAAACACAGATGAATCACAGCAGGAAAATTCAGATAGTTTATCTCAGCCAGAACCCAGCAATCTCTGTCAGGAGAATAATTCAGATGACTTAGACATGGCAGCCAGTACAGAACTAAAAGCACCAGTTAAATTAATGCTCCAGGAAAATTTAAAAGATAGAGATATTGAAAAAATAGTTGAGAAAATTGGTACTATGCCTCTTAATGTAAATCAGTGGGTTAAATGGGCAATTGATATTCTGATTCACTGGGGTCTAGGGAAATACAGAAGAAAACAATCAGACTTTGATAGACTTATGCATCTGGCCCTGGGCCCACACTATTACAGGGTTGGCTCTCTCACTCAACCATACCAGTTGGTTAAAAGGGGTACTGAGAAACTATTTCACTGTTCCCCAATGCAAGTATTTAACATTATTTCACCTTTACCAGATGATACACTGGAACAGTTTGCATATAGAGCCTGGATTTTAAAAGCAGTTCTTAATGAGCAGGAGTCCTGGCCCAAGGCAGAAGATTATGGGGAGAGCATGCATAAGGAATTTTTATTAGAATTGCTATCCCCTGAGATTACAAAACACCTTCTGTTATTTTCTGAAGACCCTGAAGCAACCCCTTTTGATACTTTAATGCTCAGAATTGGGTCTGTTTGGAAGACCCAGCCCTCACAGGTCATTACAGTATCAGAAGCTCGGAAGTGGCAGGCCAATGAATCCTCTCAGTACATAAGAAACACAGACAGAGGACACACACCTAAGTGGCAAGCAGAGGGACCCTCCCAGTACACAAGAAACACAGACAGAGGACACACACCTTGGAGAGCACATGGCAAAGGTACTTTTAGAAACTCCTCAGGTTACATCCCCTTTCAAGAGCTCAAAGCACAGAGAGATGGGCTAGAAAAGGAAAAAACTAAATGGGAACAAGATAAACATATACTGCAGATAGAAATAGATAAATTAAAACAGGATTTACAAGCAGCTCAGGACAAGCACAAGGCTACTGCATAGGGATGTCCTGACCTCTTGAGTTCAGATATCAAAATGTATCAAGCCTTCATAGCCCAGCCTGCCTCCTTTATCTCAGCAGAGGACTCAATTCCAGAGCCTCTGGATGATGAAATGGATACAGGCCCAGGACACAATTTAAGGCTTGTAACACCCTTGATACTGGACTCTTGTGCACGCCCCAATGTTATCAGTAGAGTAGGGGGTCAGGATAAATTAGCTTTGATTGACACAGGGGCCGGAATTAGTTTTACTAACAGAGCTTCTCCAACTGCAGATCAGAAAAATATGGAAAGTTATGAAATTCAAGGAATCAATGATACAGCTTCCAAATGTGTGGCTATCCCAGTTAAATGGGGTATCCCTGTGCACAGTGAACAAAACAAGGAAATGTTAGAAACCACTGCCTCCACTATAGTGAACACACCAAAATAAATAATTGGAATTGATGTTCTCAACCAGTTAAATTTGGTGGTGGATATGGCTACTCTTAAATTGTGGCAGTATTCAGGAACTTCAAGGGTTTCTAAAACTTTAGTGCATGAAGTCATTCCTATGCAGTTAGCAACTCAGTGCACTAAGGCAGCTCAACAGTATGATCTGTGTATAATTCCTTCAGAGGTGGCTGATATTCCAGTCTGGCCTCAAGACAAATTAGACTGTGGGAAAATGCACACAGAAATACTCTTGGAAGGTGAGGATCCTCCACCACAGAAGCAATACCCAGTATCTCATCAGGCTATAGAACCAGTGACTAAAATTGTGAAGATACTGGAGGAGAGGGGTCTGATTAGACCTATTTCTTCCACAGGCAATTCACCAGCCAGGCCGAAACAGTGTGCATGGACTGTGCCTCCACAGGGATTTAAGGATTCACCATCAATATTTCATGATTACATGAAGGAAGCCCTGTCACTAGTGTCTTGCAGAGATGAGACCTAGACCAAACCTCCCCTTTGTAACTGCACAGTGGGAGGGACCACACTTAGTTACTGATACCTTAGGCCCAAGCCTATCCTAATGCACGACAACCAGCAGTACTGGAAACACATCACCCAGTTAAAACCATATGGGTAATATGTGTTTCATCAGTCTTTGTTTTCAGCTACCACCTGAAGACAGCACGGACAGCTGCTTTATGAAGACAGCACGGACAGCTGCTTTCTGAACAAAAGTCGCTTGAGGACGGTAACTATGTGCTTCTGCTGTATAGTTAACATGTGTTTAATAGTTATGTAAATAAGTAGTAAAATTATTAGTTTTTTTTTTCGTTTGTTTTGATGTGACATAGTATAAGTGGGGAGCATTAGTTTACTCCCTAGTAGAGTGAAACAAGTTTGCTTTTATTATGTCTCGGTTTGCTGTTGTTCTTGTATCTGCTCTCTTCCACTCAAGTCTCATTACAGGAACTATCATCCGAATATGCACGATTGGCTGGGCTAACTCCACAGGTGGGGTATATCATTATCAAGAAATACCCCCACCGTTCCCGGAAGGAAAGGATCTGGTCATCCTGAGTTTCTGTTCGGTACAGGACAAGCCAGTGTTCTATTCATTAAACATCACTCAAGTACAGTGGGAGCCACCAGTTTCCACTTCTCTAGAAAGGACACAAGAATTGAGGGCACGCCCAGAACGTTACTTTCTAGGTCCTCCTGCTTTGATTTTGTACAATATTTCCTGTCAGGACAGAGGTACCTGGAAAATAACTTATATATGGGTTGTGAGTGATCAACAGCACATCACTGAGACTTCATTCCTTTTGGATGTATCTTGTTTACCTACTACCCCTCATCCCACCCCTCCCACAACTTCTGCTCCTCCTGTACTCTACCTTTCTGATATACACCCATTTCAGGAAGGACATCCCTTTCAGATTAAATATGATGCACCACACGATGTTTTATATGATGTGGAATACCATTTTCTTACTTGGCATCTATTTCCCAAATTGTTTCTAGTTACTCACAAATATCCAAATTGCTCTCAGTTTGTTGCCAACCACATACAAATGCTCAATACTTGGTTTGATATGCAGTCAGTAACACCCAGAGCTAAGCAATTT